>JANVCJ010038773.1:0-13619 GCA_026413505.1 Epizoanthus ramosus | reverse complement strand
CTATTCTATTCTATTCTATTCTATTCTATTCTATTCTATTCTATTCTATTCTATTCTATTCTATTCTATTCTATTTTCTTTTCTATTCCATTCTATTCTATTCCTATTCGCATAATTCAAAAACTACGTGAAACTTCTTAAATTAATTGCACCAGTATTCAAAAATCCCTGCCAGGCCAAGAAAGCTAGTTGTAAATTCCACGGCATTCACACAACCGCACAAAACCCTGCTACTCATGACCTCCACGACTTTCCCCAATGACGTTTTAGTATCTTCCATGACCTAATGTTAACCAATATTTGAAATGGTCAAAACTCTTCTTGGTATGAGATATTTTGTTGTGCAAAAACAAGTGGTACGTTGAGAAATAAAGCATCTAATTATGCACTCAAACATCTTAGACACCAAACCCCCAATTAAGCATTTTTGTACACTGAACTTCATTTTCCATGACCCGAACCAAAAGTCCATAATTTTCCGGGTCTGGAAAATGAAATCCACAATTCTGTGACTTCTCAGGTTTTCAATGACTCGTACCAATCCTGCTGGTGCATACCGTGTATTCTGCGCAGCCGGTTGGAAGTATTTCTTGACTGGTTAAACAGCTCACGTTCATCATCTGATGGAACGCAGTGCACGTAATAGAAATCCATGTGGCGCCAGAGTATAAAGAGTGCATTCTCAATGATATCTAAGAACATGTTAGGGAAGAAGTGTTGCTAAACATTTGAGCAGGGACTGCTCGTGAATGTTTCACCCAGCTACTGGCACCAGTTTTAAGCATGCACTTTACAACAATCAACAATAAAACATATTATTATACATTTTCATACTTCCTCGATTCTGATTGGCTACAAACGCACTGTTAATTCCAGATGGCGTGAAATCGGTTTTCACATGATAGCGAATTATCAAGGCCTCTGTTTGTGTTATCCGCCTCAGCCTTCGGCTTCGACGATAACACAAACCTCGGCCTTGATAATTCTCGCTATCATGCTCAACCTCATCCAATAATTGTTAATTATTGGCAGCATAGCCAGTGGTGGCATGTACTAAGTAAGGAGTAATAATGAACTGAAATAGTTCATTAGAGGTTTAAATCCCTAACTGGTAATTAGCTAGTTACAAATGAGGCCCTGAGGCCAATCGGGATTATATTACCAGGTACAAAGACACAACAGCGTGGAGACTGGCCTTGAACTTGTTGGGGTCCTTGGTCCAAGCAACAACTCACATCTGACTCACGTGATCACATACATCACACATCCATTCGATCCATTCGATCATGGCGGATGTAGACAGGTACGTGGAAATGTGGAAAAGTGGCGATAGTCCCTGGCATGAAAGACAAGTTAACTCCATGCTATTGAAGCACATTCAGGAGCTGACTAAAGGGCAAACGAAACTTCGAGTTTTTGTTCCTCTCTGTGGAAAATCGTTCGATCTTCTTTGGCTAGCTGAACAAGGCCACACTGTGATTGGAGTTGAAGTCTCTGAAGATGCTATCAAATCGTTCTTTGACGAAAACCAGCTGGAGTATACAGTGCAAGCTATAAACTTGGCGCCAGCGGGAGCGTATATCTACAAGGCGAAAGAGAAATCCATAACGATCTTCCAGTGTGATCTCTTCTGCTTCTCAAGTGGAGTGGCAGGGGGGGAATTCGATGCGGTTTGGGACCGAGGCTCCTTGGTTGGTATACTGGAAGAAGATCACGATAATTAGATAATTGACATTGATTGTTATTGGCCAGTCGATAACCAATCGATAATCATACAATGAGTGCCACACTGGTTATATGGAAAACTTCTCACTGACTTGCAATATGCTGCTGGTGCCTGAACTGACATCTTCTGTGTGAAATATATGTGCAATTTCACTGAAGAAACTAAAATGTTTAGACTACACTAATCTAAAACTGTTTCACTTTCTGCATTCCTCGACTCAATTTGTAATTCGATTTCGAATGACTACGGAAGTAACGTTATGAAATGGCAAATTTGACAGCGGCTTGTGTGTGGTGCCCGTGGCCGTGGGTATAATAAATTTGAACCGTATTTGAATATTACAAGTTTGTGGGGGCGACACTGATCTTTCTCACTAGCTTGATGACGGTCGAATGAATAACGCTGCGATTACTCACAAAACTTGTCCGGTTTTTGCGATATGTGACACCAAACTTTCCAATTCCGGTGACATCGCGCGATCGTCATCAGCCATTCGCTCGAACTCTATCAACGAAAGATAATAAAAGCATGCATGTTCTAATTCAGTGAACCGTACTAAAACAAGATGAAACGGAAAAATCGCCTTACCGTGGAGTGCTTGTAATATTTCTTCCTTGTTTTCCATGGTGATGAGATAAATCAGTAAACAAAAGGAAGATTTAAACTGGGGAATGGAAGGATGAAACAAACAAATACTCTGAGAGAATCAGCGAAAATGGCGCCATTGAATTTGACGTCATGTTGTGGGCAACAGCTGACATATTTGATTATCTATATATGGACATTTTGACCAAAAACGGTTCTTCGGTTGCTGCAGATATAAAACAAAACTCTATTGGACAATTATTTCCAAAGCCAACCAATCATTGGTATTCTTATATTAAACAAGCTCTCCAAATTTGGAAACCGAAACTGCAATACCAGCAACTTCTTAGATATTTTCCTATTGGCTAAGTTACTCACGATCGACCAATCAGATAACGGCTTATGTCATTCTTTCCCGAGGGAAAAGCGGAAGGACACATCACACACTCGAAGAAGAGAAGATGGCGTCGACAACAAGTGATACTCCAATGTTTGGGGGCTCAAAGTTTTCTAGTTTAGAAGACGATTTTACTTATGGAGTCACAGTGGCTCAGACAAATATACAACTTCGCCTTGGTAAGTTTATCTTTTAGTACTGCAGTGTATTTCTTCTTCAAAACGTTTTTAGATTTATGAAGCTGGCGTCGATTATTTATTATTGCACAAATTTCTCATGCAAAGGCTTCGCGCATCCTCTTCCGTGGATAGGAGACGAGCTTTTTTTGTGTGTAAAGAATTTGTTGATAGTAATGTTTATCACAGTCGTGAAACTCAAATTTGAAAGACTGTATGACAGTGCTTGCCACATTTTTTATAAGGATCAAAGTAGTGCAAATTGCGCTCGCGAGCAATTTCAGTATGAGTATTTGTGTAGCTCTGCACGTTCGAATTCGAAGTTTATTTGTAAATAAATTAGAAATTCAGACATGCTCATGGTTTTCGTTGGGTCAGGGATGCTCAGTACACTAAATATTTTCAGTATTTAATGTACATAAAGTAGATACGAGAAAGTATTTAAAAATGCCCTATAATCTATATTGATCAAACTTGTTCAATATCAAATATGTTTACCATTTATTTTATATTTATCATATTCATATTGGTCTAGACAGATAGGGATGAAATGTGTCGATGAAATAAATTACATAGAGATGATTTCACTTCACTGTCAAAAGCTCGTTGTCATTGTATTGTCATTGCATTGTCAAAGCGGCTTTCTGACCAATAAATTTGCGAGAATTTTGATGCGTGTTGAGTTCTGGCGGCCTTTTTCCTCTCACGTACACGCCATCATGTAATACAAATGCAAATGACAACGACAATGACAATGCGATGAGTTTCATCTCTGATTGGTTGAAGTCTGTCACGCGACCGTCTGATTGGATGACTATATTTTCGTAATTGTTGCGACAACAGATTTATCCAATCTATAGCTTTTCCTATCGCATCGCATTGTCATTGTCATCGCATTTGCATAAATCTTTTAACAGTGAAGCAAAATCGTCTCTAGCAAATCAACACAAGGTATATTGCAAATGCTACAATTTGATTGGTTCCTCAACTCACCTAATAATATTATTATAGCTATAGTAGCGAGAACATCCAAGATGGTGGTCAAGAATAAAAATCATATTCATAACACCTTTTGTTCACTTATAAAACGGTTATGTGATTCGGCATTGTTTATTATATGCAGTTAGTCCACTTGGCGAAGAGCCTCGTGAACTAACAGCTCAGAGAAAATGCCGCCTCGTCGAATAAATTAATTATTATACAGTCCAAATAACCGCAAGAGACGGACCGGAAGAGTACAAAAATCCCACAATATTCATACAGTAGGTTAGTTATTTGTATAATAGGAAGTACAGCACAAACCCACTCAGGGGGTTTTGAGGTGCGAAAATCTGTTATTGAACAGTATAGTGTGTAGTATCATGCTGGATATTTTTACTCATCATTTGTATTTTAACTTGCCCAATGGGCTCATCAAAGTACTGCAGGACTCGTAATAATACCTAGCCATACTACACACTATACTCTTCAATAAGATATTTATATATAATCCCTAAAGCATAACTATAAACATGCTGTTGATGACAATCGATCAAATTAAAGCCAGGTTAAGTATGGATACCAGGTTTAACCCTAGAAAGCTCGGGCCTTCTAGAGTAGCACGAGTGCTTGGGGTGTGGGTGGGGGCAATTTGGACCCCCCCCCCATCTGTATTTTCAATATGCCTTGCCCGTTTGTACTGAAATTTTTGGCATGTGTATTCAGCATACTTTAATCTTTTAATTGAGTGTGGTCATGTGGTCCCTAATTGGTTTCCATGGTTACCATATCCAAATAAGTGATGTCACCTTTCAAGAAACATGTTTTCCAGTACTTTTTCTTTGTTGTTTTTCCAAAAAAAATTAAATAGGCACATCAACTTAAATAAGTTCACCAGCAAACAGCATAAAAAATCTTTTATTAGTGCTAATGGTACTGTACCACTGTACAGTATTGTAATTCCTAGGTTGTACTTGAGGTCAGATGTTTGAATTTCATTGCTACATATTTAGTGTGTCACGCTAGTCCACTGGTTGGTCATGAAAATCAACAAACTTGTTTTGGCTAGATAATCTGTACAAAAAGTGTCTTGCTGTCCATTGGAAAATTAGCTTTGCCAACAATTCTGTATTTTTTGCTGCCATGTTGGTGTCAAGATCAAAGTTGTCAATAAAGATGGCTACCACATACATGTATAATATATGTTCACACATACTTGTATCTCTGAATTACAAAATATAACCTTGCTCCAAAATTTTGCCAAATGGTTCATTTTTGCGGCCTCTGCAAGCACAAAGAGATTTATTGTCCTAATGTTTTTTGTCAAAACCACATAATTGCAACCCAATAGTTGTTGAAATCAATTGTCCTTATAAACAGTTGGCAGTAGTGTTCTATAATTATAAACTTATTGAGATTTTGAGCTGCCAATACCACTTTATAGTGATTATAGCTTTCCTCATTTCAACAATTTAAATTTTTTGATGAATGGTACATGTACAAGCAAAAACCAAGCCAACTTGTCAATTTGAGCAAGGTGACATGAGAAGCCCACTCTAGTAGTGAAAAACAAAGAAGGTGGTGAAACCGATCAGTCAGCCTCTTTTTGCCAATCATGCACAGTAATTTTGAGCCGACAAAAAATAATAATATTGGCAGCTTTTTCTCTCCTGACCAAAATAATGCTAACTTATCACAATACACAGGGTTCATATGGAGTCTGGAAAACGCTGGAAATCCAAAGACCCTTTTTCCAGACCTGGAAAGGTCTGGAAAGTCGTATCATGGTGTGGAAAAAGTTTAAAGTTTTGTGTTTATTGGAATTCCAGCCATATTTTGATATTAACTTTGGACTGGATTGATACCAACTGTGAATTTAAGGTGGCAACAGCCTTTTGCTTAAGCATTGCTCTTGAGTCTGTAAAAATTAGAAATTAGTCTGGAAAATGTCTGGAATTTTACATAGCAATGATTTTGTATGAACCCTGAATAAATGTACAGAGTATAGCTAACAGGAATATGCTGTGGGGCCTGTATGTTTGGCCAGCTTTATTTGAAGCTTTTGCTGTTATTACAGGCTTCATCCGCAAAGTGTATGGCATCCTCAGTGCACAGCTTGGCTTGACCATCTTGGTGGCAGGACTGTTCATGTACACCACAAGTATAAAAGAATTTGTACAAACAAGGTGGGTTGTGCCACCTAACTTTCTGTTATCCTTGGTATTACCTGATCATCCAATCTTCCCTGTCATGGTCATTTGATCTGGGCTGTTAATATTAGAAATGCTCTTTTTCAGATTCTCAGTACAACACATCAATTGGGATATTATTTCTTGTTTCTTATTTGTTTATTGCATAACTGTCAAAACAATCTAAACTCCTCCTTCTCATTCACCTCATCCTCATCCACTTCCTCCTCCTCCTCCTCCACCATATCCACCACCTCCTCATCCTCCACCTCCTCATCCTGTACCTCATCCTCCACCTCCTCCACCTCATCTTCCTCCACCTCATCTTCCTCCACCTCATCCTCCACCTCCTCATCCTCCACCTCCTCAACCTCCACATCCTCCTCCACCTCCTCATCCTCCACCTCCTCATCCTCCACCTCCTCCACCTCATCCTCCACCTCCTCATCCTCCTCCTCCACCTCCTCCTCCTCCTCCTCCACCTCCTCATCCTCCTCCTCCACCTCCTCATCCTCCACCTCCTCCTCCACCTCCTCCACCTCCACGTTCTCCTCTACCTCCTCATCCTGTACCTCATCCTCCACCTCCTCATCCTCCACCTCTTTCACCTCCTCCACCTCTTTATCCTCCACCTCATCCTCCACCTCCTCATCCCTCACCTCCTCATCCTGTCCCTCATCTTCCTGATCCTCCACCTCCTCATCCCTCACCTCCTCATCCTGTACCTCATCTTCCTGATCCTCCACCTCCTCATCCTCCACCTCTATCCTCCACCTCATCCTCCACCTCCTCATCCTGTACCTCATCCTCCACCTCCTCATCTTCCACCTCTTCCACCTCCTCCACCTCTTTATCCTTCACCTCATCCTCCACCTCTATCCTCCACCTCATCCTCCACCTCCTCATCCTGTACCTCATCCTCCACCTCCTCATCCCTCACCTCCTCATCCTCCACCTCATCTTCCTGATCCTCCACCTCCTCATCTTCCACCTCTTCCACCTCCTCCACCTCATCCTCCACCTCCTCATCCTGTACCTCATCCTCCACCTCCTCATCTTCCACCTCCTCCTCCACCTCCACCTCTTTATCCTTCACCTCATCCTCCACCTCCTCATCCCTCACCTCCTCATCCTCCACCTCATCTTCCTGATCCTCCACCTCCTCCTCCACCACCTCCTCCTCGTAAACTCTGGTAGACTAATTTCTAAAAAAATATGTCGGCGAGCAATCCAAATGAGGAATAAATCAATTGAAAGTTGATGTGACATGTTGTTCAGCCTCATGGCGAACGTCATAACACATTATAATTAACCTTTTGTTCATTGCTTGACATATATAATTTACTTTCAATACATGATTGTATGGTAGGTTTCAATGCAAGCCGATATAATAATATTTATACAGGAAAGATCCACTCGCTAAGTGTGTTTTTCAGGGAGGTCCTGTGTCTAAAGTAAAATTATAAAAAAATCTAATTTAAAACATTTAAAGTTTAAAAATTTTAAATCTGGTTCTAATATATAGATAGACCGATCTAGGAAATCTAAAAAATCTAAAAAGAGTAAGAAGCCTAAGAATTATTTAAATTCAATGTAAAATTGTTAAGACCACTGACAGATCTAACATCGGAGTCGAACAAATTCCAGTCCTTTAAGACACTGTAAATAAATCTCTGTTTTCCCCAGTTGGTTCTCGCTGAGGGGAGATGCAGTTTATCGTTTCCACTAGTGTTGTAATTATGCACCTCACTGTCTTTGGTTTTGCTTTGATTAAAACATTTTCTTGTTTAAAACATTTTCATGATTAAAAGATTTTTTTGTCACACAGAGTATCAAGACAACGACCTTGTAGTTGAACTGACAAACAATACCACTATGTTGGAGAAAATCGCCATAGAGCTGGACACTGGAGTGAGGCCGATTGGCAACTGGAAGTCACTCGCTGGAAGATTTGGTGTCCGTATGAACAAGATACATCAGTTTGAGATGTACTCGGGACAAAGCCCAACAGCAAAACTGTTTCATTATTTGTCAGAATTTCAGAAGGGTCTTACAGTGCAGATTCTCAAGCGACATCTGGTGGCAATGGACAGGAATGATGCTGTCGGTGTTCTGACAGAATTTCGTCTAAAAGGTAAGACCCAAAAAAGTGAAGAGGAAGATAAATACAGTCAAACCTCGATTAGGCAGCCAGCCAGTGGGAATGGGCAAGTTGCCACTTTATCATCATCATGATGATCGTCCTTTGGCCTCGCTGACCGAGACTCTTCTCGATCACAACATCCTGCCATACAGAGAAAAGAAATAAATAAAATACATGTTCACTATAAAAAAAAAAAAAAAAAAAATCCTGCCATACCTCTCTGTCAGCCATAGCCACATGCAGGTCCTGAGCCCCAATTCCCGTATTCCTAGCCACTTATACAGGGTTATCACCAAAGAGACGTTCACCAGAAATTATTATTGGGCGTGGTCAAAACTCAAAATATATTATTTAGTTCATAATAGGTTAGCTCAGTCAGTAAGATCTCTGACTGCTAATCGTCTTTTGCTGCACTGTCCTTGGACAGGTGACGTTAAAATTGTTGTTCCCTTTGACCCCGGGTTCGTGACTGTGCCTTTTTGAGATGCTTGTACAGTCACTGGCTGAAGAGACATTTCGCTGTTGAACCGTGCAAAGCTTGTTGAACTTGTGAGGAAGTGTTCATACTGCAGAGGAGACACATTTTCCAGGTTTTGACTATTATTTTATAATTGCTGCAGTGGCATCTTCTCTGAAATATCGCATACTCCAAAAGACAGCACGGATGATTCCTTGCATTTATTACATCAACAAGTGATTTGGTGCACAAGTGGCCAGTAACAGCTGCAATTTGGTCGAGCTTTCTGACTAGGATCAAAATCAAATCAAATGTTTCAACAGAACTGCAGAAAATGAACAAAATTGATTTGGGCTGTAAGGGTTAAGACGAAGAACCAACAAAATAAAAAAATAGGGTATATTCATTTCTGTCACTCAAAGTATGGCAGCTATGGCAACATAATGTGTTGGAAAAATCAAAAACTTTGTGGAGATAGCTTTGTGTTTAAGTTCGTCCATTTTGAAATAAAGAATCACAGTCTCCAGTAATAAGACCCCTGAATATGAACCTCGTACCACCCCACCACCCCTACCACCCCATCACTCCTACCACCCCACCACCTCACTAAGTTAGAGGCTGACACAAGTTCTTTGTGTTGCTCCTCAGGTGAAGATCTTGTGAGAAAAGTTGTTGTTCCAGAGTCGGATGCTTCCAGTGCATTGGAAGATCTACTGAACCGAACCATCCCAGGAGTGGGAAACTGGCGCAAACTGTCCTACAAACTGGGAGTGCCTCTGAGCGAGTATGATGCTTGGGATTTGACGAGTGGAAGAGCATTGCGCAGTCCAACGAAGCTTCTATTGGAGTGGCTCCGGACCTACAAAGAGAATCTGAAACTAGATGTTCTGGCTGATGCTTTACATCAGATTGGCCGCAACGATGCTGTTGTCATTCTGAGTAGATTCATTCCCAGTATATCAAGTAAGTTAGCACAAAATGTGACAAGATGTTTCTAGCCTGCATGCAGCCGGCCATGTCAGGTGTCGGGTAACCATCATAGAGACATTCTATACCAGCAGTGTCTGACTGGGACCCAGGCTAGATGTTTCAAATTCCATTAAAATTGCAATAATGATGGAAGTGAGAGTTGTTAGCTAGACATTTACTTTTGAAAACTACAAGTTTAGTTATCATAAACCAGTCATTATGTTTTTAAGATCTTAGATAAATCTCCAAACATTTCTGACCTAACAAACATTTCTGAGCACTTCAAAAGATTTTCAAATCATCCCCAAATAGTGCTCGACGATAGCGATAGTCCACTAACCAACGACAAGCAAGAATTGGGTTTGGGCTAGTAAAAGCTGAGAACTACTAGCCACTCGGCTAGTCGTGTTAGAAGAGGTTTGAAAGATAAATAGTGGAGAAAAAATGTAGTTGATTGCCAAAGAGAAAAAAAGAAAGAAAGAACGAACGTTTTCAGCATTTTACAATCGATACCGGTAACTCTGTCATACGGGTGGCGAATATAAGCGAGCACGATTGAAAACTCGAACCTATAAAAGCTGCCGTAATAGACCTTACTAGCCCAAGGACTAGTAAGTTAAAAAGTTAAGGTCGAGCACTGCCAAAGATTTTCTAAAGATTTTCCAAACAGCTCCGAACATTTCTAGCTTTGTGAATAATGAACAGAATCTTTGCGCAGACATGTGATATTCACTTGCTGGATATAAGCCTGACTGTAATTTAATATTTGTAATAAAGTTGGCACAGATTTGCCAATTTTAAAGAAGAATGTTGAGGGCATCCATATTGTGGTTACCGATATCCTTAAAATATTAACTGTTACCAAGACGTAACTGGGTTTCATGAGCTGGTTCCAAAGTTAGGATATTCAAGGTTTTATCGAAATTGCCTTTACCAAAGAAATAGAATGAAGAAAGGAAGAGATGTTCTCATTGTGGACTATATAATATATCATTTTGTTCACATACAGAGCCAACACGAGAGGCCTCTGGACCTTTTGTCAGGGGAAGGAGTGAACAGCTGGCAGTTGGCCGTGGAGGTGATGGTGATGATATCGAAGTGATAGATGGCTCTCGCAACCAGCTGAGGCGAGATACAGATGTATCTCAGAGCCACACCCCAAGACAACAAGGGCACACCTCATTGTCAGGCCCATTGGTGGCTCACACACCACCAACAACTGCTGAGGGACGACGAGGTTTGACAATAACAAGAATTCCAATTGGAATTTACAGCAGAGTGTGTATGAAGCTGGACGTCAGAAGAATGTTCTATGATGATTTTAGAATGCTTGGGGAGAAAGTTGGGCTTGATCGTGATATGATTGAATTATTGGAGCAGAAAGATGAACCCACAAAGGAAATATTGAAGAAGTGGTCTGGACAGGCTGGTACTGGAGCCAATGTGGGCGCAATGATCGGAATCCTTAATGACATGCAAAGGGCTGATGTGGCCGAGATTTTGGAGGGCTGGGTCAATCATGGCAACGAACAAGTCTGATGGGCCACAAAATTGTCTCATTTCACCAGGAAGCTTGCTGTCACAAACATGATAAAAACAGACATTCTGGATGCATAAAATAGTGTCTTGACTAGTACCTCCAGGTTCATAGTCAGTGTTTTCTATCTCTTGTCTGTGTTGCAAGTGCAAAGAGAAGGGGAATAGAAGGGAAGGGGAGACAAAACAAGGAAAAAGGAAGAACCCATTGCCCTCTTATTTTTCCCTTGTCTTTTTTGTTTCTTCATTCCCCCTTCCCCTCCCTTTTTGAACCCATTTTCCTCCTTTTTCTCTCAGGACTCTTTTTCTTTCTTCATCTCCTCCGCCCCCTCTTCCTTTCCCCTTCCTGTTTGAACCCATTATCACTCTTCTTTCCCTTTCTTCACCTTCCCCACTCCTTCCATCCGTTTCCCGTTCATTTCATGTTCAGTTCAGAATGGAAACCCTCGTTTTTTATAGCATTTCCCCTCTTTTTTCACTCTTTTTGCTTTCTTCATCGATCCCACCTCTCCCCCTTTCCTTTGCGCTTGCTGTGCATGCTGATATTCCTCAAAAGTCAGTAAATATCGACCACGAGAATTATTGGAAAATCCGAACATTTTATCAAGTTCTAGTATTAGCAAGCACGAGTTTGAAAAGGGTATTGTTCGTTGCCCCTCTGTTGACAACTGTGCCGTGATATTCTCGGAGTCCTTCAGGAATATGAGCAAGAAAATTATTAGAAATGGACTGCATAGTAATTCTACTGCGTCAGCTTCATCGTACAAGTCGTCTATTGCCTGCAGTGAGTGCTGGAAGCAGGTTCCAGCAAACATTAACAAATAAATTTTATCCTGGAGAGATTCCCATTTGAAGATGTTCGAATGTCAGGAATGGAAACAATAACATTTCACGTATATGCATTCTCGTTCTTCTATTCTACAAAAGAATGTCTTGTTTTAGAGGTAATGAAAATTTGAATAGCGTTCTCTTCAAATGACATGCACCTGTTTGTCTGCAAGACGATCCCACCATGCACTGCAACTCCACAACGAAAACTTGTTGGTACACGTACACTTTGTGTACATTGTAGATGTCGCTTGTTCAGTTTCAAAATCGCCTTTAAGTATAATAAAAGATAGATGGCACAAACAATGTACTGACACATCAAGATAATTTGTTAGTTTGTCCGCATTTCAATCCCATAATTCTTTGCGGTTGATCTATTTTAGCAGTCGTGGAGAACGCTATTCGAAATAGTATTTTTAAACAGGTATTTGTGATACAGCTTAATTTTGTAACACGTGGTATCAAAGATACAGGTTTGACATAGATGTTAGGACATTGCATTAGAAAATGGATGTAAAACATTCACACTATGCCATTCAAATTAGATAATTACTCAAAGAAAGATAAATATTTTTCTCTTTTTGAGTTCTTCAAAGAGAAAAGAGGGAATCAGTTACTCCATAAGCTTGTTCTACATGTGCAATAATATTTTAATAATAACCCTGTTTCACAGTCATGCGCAGAACGAGGTTAGGGCTTCAGCTGGCGGGCCCACGTGATTTGTAAACACGGTAGAATGAGAGAAGAAGTGAAAAAGCTGGATAATTTGTGAAAGAAGATAAACGATAAAACTTCAAAAATGTCAAAGAATAATGTAAACGGGGATTGTGGCCCATCAGAAAACCCTTAGGCTTTGTTTTGCGCGTGATTGTGAAACTGGCTTATTCTGTATTTCACAATTATATATCTGTTGGTGTATATTTAAGAGTAATGTACGTACATGTCGATGAGCTTGTATATGTAGGTATGTGTGTTTGTATTAAAAGATTATTGATATTGTTATCGTCGTTGCTTTCATTGTCGTAAGCTGAACCCGAAATCCCTTCTCATACTCTGAAGACGACCTTATGGTCAAAACGTTATGTAGTTTATTAACATTTATTTCTAACGTTTACCAAAACATATATACCATAACATTTCATTCTTTATTACTGAATGCAAAAATGTGTTGGCTAATAAAACGGAGAGGGAATCCGTTGATCCACCGAGCAAAGACTGCATCACACACTACATTTTAGTTGCGTAACATCACACAGCTTTCTACGAAACATTGTTATTGTAAATATTGTAAAATTGAGTTACGATGGCTCCCACCTGTTTACCATTTTTGTGCATCACCAAATTAAACAAATGGCTTACTCGTACACCACAGCAGTTTACTGCCAGCTGTTATGACCTCGTGTTTAAGCAGCTCTTCTTCTTATTGGCAAATCCCGTCTCATGATTACTACAGTTGTCATGGAAACCATATAGGTTTCAAATACACCTTATTTTTGACATTTAATCGCATTTTTCTCAAAAATGAGCATGGTGACCCCCATATTATATTTCGCCAACGTTAAGAGGCTGTCTCTGTAAAAGCGGTCCGGTCGCCGCACGTTTGAAAAATAGATTTCCTTAATTTTTTCGGTGCTG
>JANVCJ010038662.1:0-13624 GCA_026413505.1 Epizoanthus ramosus | reverse complement strand
CCCCCCAGCCCCTCAACATAAAGACGGTGAGGCATTGAATATCACCATGGAAACACAAGCAGAGTTCCTATCCATCCAGCACCTAACATACCCCACTTATATAAGAATAACATTTTATATTTTCAATTTCAAGTTAGATTCGTATTCTATATAGAGAGCCGAGGTCGCCATATCTTTAACACATCAAGTCCAACAAAATATGATAAAAGAAGTGCTAACAAGGGCGTTATTATACAAGATAATCAAGTCAGTAAGAATTGTTATTGGTGAACTAAATATTAGACAATGTTGTTTTTTGGCAACCACCCGCATAAAAATTCATTTTTTGCAAAAACAATGTTGGTTGGTTTCATTCCTTTGCCTATTTTAAAATGGTTGCTATGCAAATGTTTTGTTGCTAGCTTATAGTTCTGAGTTCTAACTCTGAGTGATCATCAAAAAGCTTCAAAAGAAAGACTTGGTTGAAAATAATTTTATTTTCTTTGAATAAAACGGTTTGTATCCGAACTGTTAAAAATTTGGTTTATATATAAAAGATCGCAAAAGTTTTGTTAAAAATCGTATTATATATAAAACAGGCATTCCACGAAGGACCCAAACACTGTTAACGAACGCAAACTATTTCCAAGGGTCTACAAGCCTTTTGCTCACCAGTAGTCAGTATTTTAAATAACTCAGTTTTGTTTTCAGTGCATTTTACTCATTACTCTAGCGAAGGCTGCAGTTAGCGACCGAAAATTCAGAACTATTTTATATATAACACATTTTTGAACAAAACTTCAGTTACGATCGTTTATATATAAACCAAATTTTTAACAGATCAGACTCAAACCGTTTTATTCAAAGAATGACAACTGATCGCCCAAACAACATATACAATTTATTTTCCGATCATCATCAGAGAGGTTAAACTCTGACATGCTAGGTCAGACGAAGACAAGTGCAGATGTTGGAAAAGAAACACGTGAAGAAAAAACCGAACTGCCTCGAGCGGGAATCGAACCCACGCATCCCGATCACATGGCAGGCGCTCTAACCGCTGAGCTACCGAGGCATCTACAGTGGGCTGGCAGAGGGGGAAACTCAACCAACTCTTGACAATTCGGAATTCTCGCTCAAACACGGTTTCTCGGCACTTGCTCGCATTCCTCTCGGATATGCGAATTGATCTTCGTTGTCGTCGTGTAACACGCATCGGACAGTACACAACTTGCTAAAACATGCTAATACACCAAATTTATTTTCCGTTGACTTGCTTTTCTGGCAGGGAGCTCGCGACTAGTGAGCTTGCTCATAGAGAGTAGTTCACAACATACACCGCACACAGGCACCCACTTTTTTAACCAGTGACTACATAATCAGTACATATTTCACTGCGGGATTATTAAATATCAACAACCACTGCCGATAACTGGGCAATTGACTTGGTTTGCTACCCGGGAGCTATCAGTTCATATATATATATACCTTAGTTTGACCATATAGAGAAGAACAGTTGTTCCTTTTAAAAAACCTAAAGAAAACATTCAATGTTCAATTATTTCTACATACCTCTTTGGCTATGTATCATCTCATATCGAAAATGTTCATGGAATAATTGATAATTCTTTCTAACTTATGAGTTATGTGATTATTATTTCAGTTAATTCTGTTGCATCACGAGTGAGTGGTCGTGTCTCGATACCAACTTTAGCTCCATGCTGTAGTCACTATTCCTTGTTTGTCAGAAGTATTTCGGAAGCAGTATTGTCGTTTATCTGTGGCTACTTCTCGGTCGGGATGTTATCAGTTCTGATCGAAGTATTTGCATATGTAACGATAGTATCGACACCCAGGTGTTGGCATTACATTTTGAAGTAACGTGCTCGGTTGCCATGGCGAGATAGCCTGACATATAAGGTCGCCGCACATCAGGCACTATACTCACTGAACTTTGGTAGAGAAAAAAAATTATACGGTGCACAAATCTGATACACAAATCTAACTCGCAGTACAGAATAAACTGATGATGCATTTAAAAGCGCCTTCTATACGCATTGTACCTGATTCTGTCATTGATTTCGATATTAAAGCCAGGAGGAGAGAGATTATACTCAATGTGAGTCGATCCCTAATTTGAGAAGTGGACTCAGAATTGTAAGGGTAATTTTAATCTAAAACGTTTCTAATATTTTTCTTACTGATTCTCCAAGATTCCATTTGAGAAAAGAGTGGACTAGAACCGACTTGAAATAGGTGAGGAGATCTGACAACTGATCTGAATGTAGAAAAAGCTGTTTTACAATCGTAAAGCATCGTGGGAAGCATATCAAGCGTACAAAATTGAACCCGTGTCAATGATGCTACTTTAGACATACCTGCGACACCTGACAACCATGAGGCAAAAGTTAACCGGAGTCTCAATCAGGTCACTACTTATAAATTCATGATCAGTGTCATGATTATTAGCAAACTTATTTGTGGTTAACCATAACCAGGTTCTGTGAAATTCATAGTGAAATGTTTTGCCGTGATGCATATATGTACACGAAAGTTTTATTTTTGTTGTTGTTCCCTATATGTACTACTAAAGAGTCTTTGAGTTTATCTTATAAAGAAACAGGTCTAACGTTGTCCATTTACGGATTAGTAATGTGTTTCGCATGAGAAGAAAAACAATCGCAAGAATTAAGTATTAAGAATATTATTCTAAATCCTCACAGAGCACATAGCTGTAGACCCATCTTCCAAAACAGACTGAATTTTTCTGAAAGACCAATAGATCAACAGCATGGTCATCTCGCAATGTTCGTGTAAGTATCTCTAATAAATACTGTAACAGGCCAGGGATTAACCAGAGGTACCAACAACTGTTTAGGTTGATGATTTTAATGTTCTTGTTAACGTTGGCCCTGCCCTGGCCTCGGCCGCACCATCGTGGCTGAGCTTTGGCGAAGCAGAGGCCCAACTTACTCCGCTAAGGGCGAGTATCAAAACAGAGCTAACCGGCTGATGCTGTAAACAGAGCATTCACGAAAAAAAGACTCTCCATGTGGTTCGGAACAAAAGACAAATAAAACAATTAATCAGCCCAGTCGTACATATTGAAAGCGATTTTAAAAATTATTTGTGCGTGAATTGTAATAACTAAAGAGACAAAAGTGACTAATATTTTAGATGTCTCGTGTCAATACTAACAAACACACAGAACACACAACTTTATTACTTATACATATTATTTTGACATTTTTGCCGTCAGCTAACTAGCAAAAGTTAATCAAGGTTGTGGTAAATTTCCTAGCTAATGAAAAATACTCGATTCCTCTTTTATCCTGTTCTTTCAATACACTTTTTTTTCTCTAAATTGTTCAGATAATGTCTTGGTCGAAGCCATAAAAGAGTTGGATAAAATAGTTCGATTTGTATGTGACATATTCCTCGTCTTTAAATTCTTTTAACGTACCTCGGATTAAATATTTTTAAAAATCTATGTTTTTATTATAAAATTTCGTAAAAAGGTTGTAACTGAAAAGGTAAATGGTAAACGGTAAAAAAGGTGGCTTACACTATATATTTCGCTGCTGATCGCAGCCTCGTCAGGTCGCCATCTTTAACAAATTCTTGTACTCATGCAGTGTATGCGTTGCATAAAGTCCCGACATACTAAGTACTTCATGTAGTCAATCTACTTTGTGTCCTTTTTTACCGTTTACCATTTACCTTTTTACAACCTTTTTACGAAATTTTATAAAAGAGTTTAAAGACGAGAAATATGTCACATACAAATCGAGCTATTTTATCCAACTATTTTATGACTTCGACCAAGACATTATCTGAACAATAATTGTTTGCCCATGCGCATATTTAACCGCGATGTTTTTCTACACATATTAGGCAGCCTAACGGGCTGTAACGGGCACTTTTTTCCCGCTTTGAGATGACGTCATTAGTCCTACCGGGTAGCTCTCCCCATTTTCCCGGGGTAAAAGCAATCTACCCGTACTACCAACAATCTACCTGTACGAGCTGACCGATGACGTCATCTCGAAGCCCGAAAAAATGGCGCTACCCTTTCCAGGTTAGCCGTACACCGATTTTCAGTTATCTTAGGCCTTGTTCATAATGTACCGGATAGGTTGTGCGCCGAAACGAAACGTGTTCCATTCCCAATGTGAACACACCCGGCACAGAATCGTCACAAGTCGTTCCCAACTGTTCACACGGTGCTGGAACGGACCGGGAAGACATGGCAGTGGCTCACGAATGGACAGCGGTTACTCAACATAGTCTCGTTTTCGTGTTGGGCGCCTGGCCGTTGGTATCTTGGGCGCGGCGACTAGTTCCGGGCCATCTTCGGTCTGTCACTCGCTTTCACTTCCGGAACGATGCCGTTTGGTGTTCACACGTTTATTTCGGCGCAAAAACCTATCCGATACGTGCCATATCACTTTTGAAAGCATTCCGTCTTGGGTTCGTTCCGGCACGAAAAGTGCACCGACAAACAGCGTTCCAAGTGTGAACGCGCGGCCTATCCGGTATGATTTTCGGAACGGAACGGAACGGAAGCTATCCGGTACAGTATGAACAAGGCCTTAAGATCTCCACTATTGTGACCACACGTAGTACTGATAACGTTAAACTGAAGCTTAAAAACAAATGTGTAAGTTCTTCTTGAGAATCTTTTTGAGCCGGGTTCACGAGATCAAACTTGCCACACATATTACCTGCAACGAATTTCAATTCAGCAAAGCACGAGATGCAATTAACGCGGTATATGTTTATATTGTTACAATTTTTTTGGTTTTCGCTGTTTATTGTGACTCATCATCCAAAATTTCGTTTCATTAGTTTTAGCGATGTCTATTAGTTATTTGAAGATGTTAGACCCCATTTAAGCAATGTCGGGCAATATTTATATTTATTGACACTGCCATCTAAATTATCAAGTCCTTGCATATGTTTTAAACTGAAATAACTGTTTGACGTGTAGAATTTTCAATCCATCGGGGATGGTTCCAACTCAAGTAAATTATTTGCCGTTAGCTCATGGGTAGTTTTGTATAGAAGTCGTTTTCATATTTACGCTGAAGCGACAATTTTCTCTCATTAAATGTCATCGGTCATATTTAGGTTTTTAAAAGGTGCCGAAAATTATCTTTTAGTGACTGAAAACTGTTAGAAAACTCAGAGTTCCATCAGATTCCAATTTCAGTTCACACAACAGCAGTAGGAAAGGGAAATAAATTTACACCAATTTGCAATTCTGTTTGATAACGAATCTGATTCTAATGAATTGAGCATTCGCAATATCTTTAGAGCGCACAAATACATTGACGTTAAGCACTATTTCAATATCAAACAGAGCTGTGAATGTCAAAGATTAGTGATCCATTTATCTTTTGAAATTTGTTCCGAGTCACTATAGTAATCTGCCGAACTTCGGAGTATTTTAATAAGAATGTTTACTAAAATCGACAGTGTTTACCGAAATACTGCTAAAATTGTAAAGAAAATAAATTCGAATTTTGTCAGATTTAGAGTTCTATTCCTAGGAAGTAAATAGACATCAAAATATTCGTTGTCAAGAATTACAAATTCGTGGTGGGTATAGTTTATAGCTTTATAACTCTAAAGAAATAATCGAAGCTTTCGAAAGCAAATGAAATAAATTGTTAAAACGTTAAAGAAAGTCGATTTTCAAGTTGTTAAGGGTGGCCGGCTATTGTTTTGGACGTGGTCTCCATGGTGACCAATTATCAAGCACAAAAGCGCACTTTAATTAACGACAGAAGGGTAAACTTTGTTTAGTCCAACTTTCTAGCAAAACCCTCGAACCTAGTTGAATTTTGAAACTTTATCCTAAAAATTTCAACAGGTTTTGCGCATGAATTTAAAAAACTGTGTTCTCCAATTTTGTGTTACATTTTCAAGCATGTCCTTGGTTCGGCTTTTTGTTGCAATTTATACAGTTACGCATCCCAGAAAGAATATTTAAGAGCATACTCAAGTAACATAATTAAGTTCAAACAACAACTTTAGTCGACTTTTCTGTGAAACTGCGAGCACATATCCGTTTGTATTATGGGGTTTTGCTTTCATCTTCTTCCGTGGTAATGCAATAAGGACATGACGTTACATAATTGTTTAGCTCCAGAGTTGAAACTGCAGAATTAGTGTTAAATAGCTGAATAATCTACAGAGATCTTTACTTTTAATAATAATTTGTTAGTTGTAAATATTAATTTGATTTATCACAAAACGATGAAACCGCAAAAAGCCGTGATAGATTCGGGAGCCAAAATAAAGTATTCTCAAGTGTTTTAGTGCATGTGAATGTTTTCAAATTTCCTGGGACCTTGCGCGTTTATTGATTTTTGCCTCATTTCAAATTTTATTTGGTTAGTATGGTTGCGGCCATAAAATTTAGTATCTTTGGTTCTTTTCACCTGAGATTTTGGAAGCTGGTAGGTATAGTCATCTGAAGCTGCCCTGTTCCCTTGCCATTTTACACCGCAGATTACAAATTCAAAAGCAAATAGAAATGAAATAATAAAGTTATCATTATGTGTATATAGTTGAATAGACCCAAGAACGAAAAAGAGATTGAAGGAAGTTTAATAAAGCTTCGCAGAAACCCCCGGGGGTCTTAGAGGAAGAACAGTGATTGTTATCATCAATAGTCGGACGTGAAAAGTTACAGATGATGTCATGCAGATGTTTCATTACTGGAACAGTTTTTTGCCGCCGGTGTGCTCAACAATGCATTCAAAGGTGAGAGATCATACTGATGACAGACTGGAATGTCAGGGTTCTCTTGTATGGCTTGTGGGAAAACAAAATATTCGTACATCTGTTTCATGTCGAGGGGGTATTTTCTATCCGGAACACAACACATTTTCAACTCATTTAAAAACGAATTATAGTCTGATATCTAAAAACACTTTGTTGTGTTTACAAGACAAATGAGAGTTGAAGCATTCAAGTCCAACAGTTAAGAAAATCCCGATAAAATGGAGGCTGCATATGATGGTATTTGCTCTAATAGGCTAGCGCTTCAAACATCAACTCAAATCCGTGATCCGCCTTCATCCAGTGTTTACCCATAAAATACTTTATACGCAAATTGTATACCCGACTCCGGTCGCAACTACGCGACTCCGTTTTGATTTGAAAATAACGCGGATTTTGCGTTTTCATGTCCTACCACACGAAAACGTTTTCGTTTTGCCCGTTCACATGCAGGGATTCGTTTTTGTTTGAACGCGCAAAAATATTTTTACGTTTTCATTTCCCGTTCACACGATAACGACATCAAGTTAACCCGTAAACGGAATTTCCGAAAGAGGGGTAGAAAGTGTGCCGTTTTGGAAAACGTAATTCTATCGTTTCCGTGTCGACAGAACATCTTTTGAAAACGCATACATTTAAAAACAGAGATCATACAACTGCGTTTTCAAAAATTTCATCTTTCGAACCAATTTCAAAAACTTCCATTTTCGGTGAAATTGGCCTCATTATCGAGTGGACGGAAAATGAAAACGCAAAATATTTTTTCATGTCAGTCAAATCAAAACGAATTCCTGTGAACCCGCAATTATCGTCAAAACGAGAAAAGTAAAATTGTGTTTCGAAACGAAAACGATTTCACTTCCACCTTTTCAAAAAGTTATGTTTTTTATAAAAGGAAATTAATTCAGTCTTTAAGTGGTTTGCATAATGTGTTCATCTCCTTTAATTAACAATTACGGGGATTGTTATTCATTATTTTCGAGATTGAGGTTAAGAAAAGAGAAAACTCTTACAATTTTAGAAACTTGTAATTTCGATCTATTCCAGTATTTCACAATACTTGGAACAATTTATCAGAATTAAAATTTTCTTGAGATTGTGAAATAATTGATTTAACTTTATTTCGTGACAATAAAGAAAAAGCTGAAGACTAGACAAAAGACATCCATACAAAGGCAAAGATATTTTAATATATTTCTCGTCCGTTAGGGGCCAATTGATTTTGTTTGTGTTGCATGGGTCAAAGCTATTTAAAGAAGTGAAAAAGCGAAAACATTGCAGCCCAAAATTGCACGAAAAACATTCTGCAAAACCATTCCTCCACTCGCTTCTACCATCATGACAAATCGAATACTTCGAAAAAACATAGCCATAGGATTGACCAATTAAAAAGTTATATGTTAATCTTTACGCCGTGAGGGCGGAAGCTCTGTACTGAAGTTTCAGAATTTATCAAAGCACTCCAAACGTCAGCTCAAACCTTCCCCCTTTACAGCGAAAAACATAACACACCAATTTTAGTTGACCAATCACATATTAATTAGTCCTACCAGTCGACGTACAAATATATTTTTAGAGGACCAGCGTGTCAGGTACTTTTAGAAATCAGTGGCATTGTCTATACTATATACGTGTTAAAACTATCTGAAATTTTGCTAAAAACTAAACTGTTAGTTTGTGTATTTTCTACTTGCAAGACTCTTGGCAGCTTTGTTTGGTTTCAATTGCGGCTGGTTAGAATTTTATTCAAATCGTTCTTCAAGTAGTAAATAAATCAATTAAAGTTCGCGTATGATATTGTTTATATATAACACCCTGAATCAGTGTATATACTATGTTAAAAAACCTAGAGATATAAATTATGAGTTACCACTGACTTCATTGAGCAAAATTCGAACTTAAATCGACTGCTAAATTGTTCATTCTCCTTTAAATGTTATACTAATAACTTTCTTTCGGGTCAGTAAATTAAGTCGACTCGCAACCATACTAAAGCAACATTTCTGCTAGGAATAAATTTTGGACTCCTTGTGCAACATCATATTGAACAATTTGGTAATAAAACTGTGTCATTTTACTAGTGACAAACAACTATTTAATATCAATAGAGTTCAGGTTGCACAGGTTCAGTGCTGCGGTATACCAGACATATGAAGGCTCGGCGAAAATCCGAATACACGAGTCGCTCAACTAAGCGGCAATGTTGTGGGGATTTTGGGAGATAATGAATATTTTACTGACGTTTTTAGTGTTCAATAACTGTTTATAGCCAGTTTCGAAAGGTTAACAGTTGCAGTTTATTGTCACTTTACAATTACCAATCATCTATTTTAGCTGATTTTAGACATTTATTTATTGCTAGAAATACGAACTTACAAGACAAAACTATTGCGTTTCTCGTTCGCCAAACTCGGCTTGTTTACATCCCGCGTACATTTAATTTCAAATATTTGTCGACTGTCTCACTTTTTTCATTACGTTTACAAGGCAAACCAACATAGGAAAATTGGCGGAATCCAGAAAACATGGCATCAATTTGAAAGATATTTGAAAGCAGAAATATAAAACTGCTCGTATCTGCAATGGAAATTTGTCAAGTGTTCACTACAATTTCTAGTTCCTAGTCATTGCTTTATTAGTTTAGTGCTAACCCATGAGAGACATATACTTTAAAACCGTGTGAGACAGAATGAGGGCTGGTTCAATTTGAAGCCAAAAAAATTGATTAATAAAACTGACAAATGTTGAACCTGAATAAGGAAATTAAAGGGACTTTACTTACTTCTTTAGAGGCAGCTTTTCTCCATGTTATTCCCGCCAATGACGCGTCTCGACTTTCGATGTTGGTCTTTCACAATATTTCGTCGCAATATGACTCCAGGATTAAATCTTTGCCTTTTCAGTAAAGAGGAGGTATAATCAGACACGATTATTTTTCGAAACAATAGATTTCGAAACTAATTGACCTCATTCAACCCATTCGGTGTAGTTTCTCGATTTCACAATCGTTTTGATTTCTTCGAGATAAAGTTGCTTTCCGATGTATACAATAGGAAATACAGAGAAGAGGTACAACGTTTTTTCCTAATTAGTTGTGTTTCATAAAGATAACTCCGAGTCTTCCAAACTTAATTGCTGGGCTCGCCAGACAAATATCCTTGATATGTTTACATCAATCCCGATGAAAATCTATTTTCTCTACTGCATAATGCCATCCTTAGAACTGATGAGATCGACAAGGGAGGGGCGAGGCAAGAAAACTCTCGATTGAATGATATGCGAGTTAGTGACCAAGCGAAAAGCCTTTGTAACAAGTTCAATATCAGAATATTTCATCTATTTCGCATGAACTATCAGAATAAATTAATGAGATAATCTGACTGCATGGTCAACAGTCAGATGACAACGCGACAATTATCTCCCATTCAAAAGATTACAAACTATGTTCCGAGTTGGTTCCGCTCATTATGGGTGTAGATACGTTTGACAGGGGATCAAAGACACTTGGACATCTTTTCTGTGCTCCCAAATCAACACAAGAGCCAATACCTTACAAGAGCGTAAAAGTGCGTTGATTAAAGGCAACCGATTGCTAACGCAAGATGAAAATATTGCGTCTCCCGCACAAGTACGAAAAACTGGCATGCAGGACACGAAACCAATAAACTCCATTCCGAATGACCAGACATTTCTTTAGTTGACGAATACATTTACCTCAAACTAATTTACAAGTCTAAAGTGAGGTTGAAGTTCATTGGGTTTACGCTAACAAACACTGCCGCGAGGTTTTCCTGGAAATAATTGCTCAGTCCGTCTGTAATCTTTTTTTCTGTCTCATATTGGCTTTCAGGTTAGACATTTGAAATACTATTAACCTATACACAATTTCAAGTTGGGTGATCTATCGAAACATCTCAACACTTGAGTACATTCGTAAAACACAAA
The DNA here is from genome assembly GCA_026413505.1 of Epizoanthus ramosus. Classification (NCBI taxonomy): domain Eukaryota; kingdom Metazoa; phylum Cnidaria; class Anthozoa; order Zoantharia; family Epizoanthidae; genus Epizoanthus; species Epizoanthus ramosus. Next base: position 2,911 of record JANVCJ010038662.1, on the reverse strand, counting down.
GTGATAGCTTTCAAAAGAAAGCTCCTAATGAGCGCTATCGCAGCCTTTGAGACGGCCTAACCTTTAAAGCCGAGCGAAGTGCGCAACATATGGCCTCTTGACACACTTTAACACTGAAGAGATCTGTGTAATGTCCCAACTGTGAGATTCCCCCAAACCACAACTGACACAACCAAATGCGCTGCGGGGTCTAGGAAGAGTAAGAATTGCTTCTTTTACCCCCATGTAGCCTGGGCTTTTTCTATCTCTAATAGCCAGGGGGGGGGCGGAGTCAGTCCACCCTCCCCCTCCCCCCTCCCTCAATGCAAAAGCTTTCTTTCGATTGGCACTATCCTGGAGTAAGAATAGTCGGACTAAATCGGAATAAGCGTTCGTTTAGGAGCTATTCCTATTCCGGAATAGGAATACTTGGAATACATTCTGTGTCTTCTGTTCCAGGTAGCAGAATGGCCAGAATGTATTCCGTGTATTCCTATTCCGGAATAAGAATAGTCGGAATATATCGGAATAAGCGTTCGTTTGGGAGCTATTCCTATTCCGGAATACTTGGAATACATTCTGTGTCTTCTGTTCCAGGTAGCAGAGTGGCCAGAATGTATTCCGTGTATTCGTATTCCGGAATAAGAATATCCCAAACGAATGCGCCCTTGGTGTTTACTTCAAACGAATTAGAATCTCTTAGCACAAATGCTAATTAAGGCAATTTCTACTTGAATTGACAATAAAACCCTACTAATTGGCCACGACGTCATAGAATGTGTTTTTTAGGAACCTTTAATTTTTCGAATTTTTCAACTCACCGCACTCTTTTGCAGCAGAAAGGTCCTAAATGGGTTCCATCAGCGTTGCAAAAGGTGCAAAATCGCCTCTCAATGTCCATTCTGTAAAGCTTTCATCTTGCATTTTACTGACCCAAATCTCAAGATTTCGTTGTTGTTAGCCCGACGAAAGTAATTTGAAATTCATAGTTTGCATGATAAACTTTCTCGATCGCCGAGGAAATATTCACGCAGCCCACGTGGTAACACAGAAAGCTGCTACACACAGTGGATAAGGTAGAAATTCGCTCTCCTGTAACTCGACACATGTTCTACATCCGGTAAAGTGGAAAAGATTCCTTTGATCGTTCTTTTGTGTTCGAAAATGTTACATTCATATGCAGGTCGATAGTTTTCTCTGAATTGCTCTTTCCATGTTCACTCGTATCTCCCTGGTCTTCACTGTTGACAAAAGCATTCAACTCTTCACAAATTCTTGTGCGCGTATCAAACTTCGCTTCGCGTTTGCGCGTTGGCCTCCTTGTTGTCGATAGAACTCGCTTTTTAGAACTAGATTCATCCGTTGGTGAGTTTTTAAAAGTACATTTCTCTCGGTAAGAGGAATGGGCCTCAACCGTTTCAAAAAACTTCTACCAATCACGAAGGTTCAAGTTAATTGACGTGTTAATTAGTCGAGTTCACCTGAGGGGGTGGGGGTGAGGATATAAGCAGTTATTGAGCTAACTCAGGCATCAATTCGGCCTTTTATCGTGACATAAGTACTTTTCGTTTCCTTACCGCGCCAGAACTTACGCGGAAAAATAGGGACTAACGGTAATTTAAACGTACAGCTGACGTCACACAGTCAGACCTGTGGCTACAGAAGCAATATACACAATATATTCAGATCAATTCAAACAATTTTACTATAAAACATAAGTATATTACTCGACATTTCAATAGTTGTACAATGTCTCTAGACATTACTTATTTTCATTTTGTATTTACCTCTAATACTATTACTATCATTTACAATGTATTTGGTTGCATTATTCACAAAAGATAATTTATTCGAAAGCTGAAAATATCTTAATTGTCAATTTTTGTTCAGGAATTGTACCATTTCTAAGATTTCCAAAAAGCTATAATTGATATTCTAATTAAATGGTCAATCACAACATAGAAATTCCAAATCAACTATAATAATTTCGCTCGGAAAAGCTCGAAATTGCACAGTAGCAGAGATCAAAAGGATTAGATTACTTCAAGTTCCAGCCACTCTACAATAAGTTCTACAATATCTTTTCTGCAGAGACAAGTACTATGATAGTGTCTAACTACAGCTAGTGCTGTACTTCTAGTCGCCATAAGCACTACACATGTAGTTAGAAATATACACAGACGGCTGTAGCAATACATAAAACGTGACCAAGGGACACGTATTTCTGCTTAAGTTTGCGTGGAAAGAACCTTTTCTCACTTGCCTTGCCACTACAACAACATTGGTATATATCATGAGAGATATACGAGTGTGAGGTCTAAACAGTAAAATATAGAGCGATTTTTTGCTCATTAAGGCCAAGGCGCAACGACGATCGATAACTTGCGGCACCGACCGAGCTAACTAGGATAACGAGATTGTTATTGTATGGCTGAACGCCACGTACCGTAAGTAACGGGCCTCAAATGGGCCAATCACAGAGCACGGAAATATTCAGCCATATAACGTGCAATATATCTCCCGATTATATGGCCAACAGCAAACGTCCGATGTCTTTTCTGATGCTGCATGTATTGTGTGTCTAGTGCATGTGCAGTGAGAATTTGGGGAAAATGACTGCGCATGTCAAATAATTACGGTCTTTAAAAAAAACATCAGAAAAAGCCTTGACTTGTCATTTTGATCGCACGGTGACATTTTAAATATAGTTCTTTTTTGTTACTTTACTATAAAAATTCACAAGCTTGTGCCTCGCTTCTGGACTGGTTTTAGGAATCCAATTTACCGAGTTGCACAAAAATCAACAATATAATCTTAATTAACCCTAGAAGGCATAGGGGGGGGGTCAAATTGACCCCCCCCCTACGTTTTTTTGTGGTTAAAAACGTGCTATTTTACCGATTGCCAAAAGCTTCCGCACAACTGTTCTTAG
>JANVCJ010038551.1:0-13624 GCA_026413505.1 Epizoanthus ramosus | reverse complement strand
TGACACTGACACTGACACTGACACTGACACTGACACTGACACTGACACTGACACTGACACTGACACTGACACTGACAGTAGCGGATATGGCTAATGATAGTGAATGATGGTAAATAAATATAGATAATGACAATGGAGACCAATGGAATTGGAAGTTTGTAAAGTGTAGCGACGCGATGGAGGAATGGACGGCCTGCTGCCGCTCGTAATTCACCATAATTCACTATCATTCACCATAATTCACCATCCATTTACTATCATTCACCACTGGTTCTCGTACGGTACTGCACCTATTGTCCGATATACAACTTTTAACAGTGGCCACCTTTATGCCTTACGGTGCCCAGCGGTACGGTATTTTTAGTGCGAGGGAGCACCCAAATCAAACGCTCTTCTCAAACTAAAACATTTTTTAACTACCAGCTACTGATAGGATTTCAGTTGCGAACAAGACAATTTTTGATCCTATAAGGAAAATCGATTTCTTTCAGAATCTTGAGAAAATCGTTGTTGGTTTCCCAGAGCCTCCGATCGCCCTAAATACCGTAAATCCCACATTCAAGCCCCCTGGCGGTTATAAGCCCCCTCCCCCATATATACATATAAGCCCGACCATCTACTTGCTAACAAAAATAATATTCCAGAATATAAGCTGCCCCCGGCCCCATATAGGCCCATCTATAAACGTATTCCGCCGGTAAGTGCCCCGGATGTGTTGAAAGAGCGAAAAAGGCTCAGGAACGAGACAGCGATACGCATCGCTACACATTCGCACTGGCGTTACGGTTTGAAGCCCAAATACTTTGGTTTTTCTTGCAGTGTTTCTATTAACTCTATTGAGTCGATGATTTTCTTTGCAATATTTTAAAGTCCTCCGATAATTTCTACTTCCTCAGTTTCGGTTTCTGAGAGCAGTAGTCAGTACGGTTCGTTGGCTGGCTATATCATTATCAGTCGTGACAACTCAATCTTAAGGTCATTTATTGCTTGATAGAAAGATACCCTGGAAACACACGGAATGATTCGATATCAGGCAACACGAGCACAACTGAAACATCTGTCTAATGAGGAGGACGATAGTCTAGTCGAGAAAACGACTATCGAGTACTGCTAAACCCATAAAGTTCATATTACTCAAATTCGTGATGTCTGCAGTAATAACAAAAACAGCAGCCGCTATAAAGCTGCATAATCAAATGATCAGATGTGTCATGAATTTAAAATTCTAAATTCTGAGTTTCAATTTGGAAGTGAACGATTTTGAGTGTTATAACTTCTTTCTGATTAACTATTTTATCCGAGTATCAGTTGGCGAATAAATGATCAATGGACATCTTATGCAGGAATATGGTGAAGCAGTTAGTGCTGTATCAGTATCGATTAAAATTCATCATCTGGTCAGGCTATTCTGTTTTCATCATCCATCTTAGTGTCATTTTGAATTCAACCTCATCGTTTGCTTGAGCCATGAACGTGTTGCTACTTAGTCTAAAGATTTAAAACACTCTCTAGCATTTTAAAAATGGAAAAATATTATGTCAAACTTACCTGCCCAGTCTGTTTTAAGACCTTTTTTAAAATATAGCATGCAATCATTCAAAACCTCTCGCCTGACAAAGACCTTTTGTATACTGGTTTAGTTCCCAAGCCCCGGCGGGTTTTAATTCGTAATTTGTAGAGATGGGACACTGGGAACGATTTTTTTTTAATGTTTTGGATCTTTGATACACAGTCAATCCAAGAAACGTTGTCCAAAAAGAAAATATAAATATACAAATATATCTCACACGTGACCTTGTGTATATGAAAAAATACACCCAGCAAAATTACCATCCATTGATCCAATAACTACCCAACTCGATATGCGCTTGGCATAGTTACAAACATATGACTCGATATATACATAGCCACATGTGAGATATATTTTTATGTTTATATTTTCTATTTGGTCAAAGTTTTCGGGATTGACTGTAATTACCAAATATATTTTCATATATTTTCCTTCAGTCTATTGGTAAAGTATCTTTGAGAATGGTCCGATTGTCCAGACCCCGGTTGTTCAAAGAGTGTTAACTGATAAGCGGATAAGTGTTTTAAACTATTTTAGCTAACCTTATTATATAATAGGAAATTAACGTTTCATGAAATTAACGTAACTTAAATCAACGCGACCTAAATTAACGCGAATTTTTGGAAGGTATTTTATCCATTGTAACAGTGCAATCCGCCGGGGCCAGGTGTTGAGAACGTATAATATTCATGGGTTAAAACAAATGATTTCTGACATTTCTCACTGGATTAAAGGAAGTGGGGTGCGGTGTGTGTTCACTCGATCAACATCCGGTGTTTAATTTTTGAAAATATTTTAAGTTTAATCCTAAATATCTTCTTACTAAAGAATACAAACGGATATTAAGCTAAACTAAAGTACTGCTTTCTTCAGTGTTCGCTGTAGAACACATTTCTGCATAAGAAATTCTAAACATCTAGAAAGTTAGCTAAATATCTTTTCTCAATTCACCCTTCTCACGTGGAGAATGTCTATCAAAATCTTTGTGTTAGCACTTTGAATATGCAAGAACGCGAAATGGAAAGAGCAAGTGAAAGTTGCAGCGAAAACTTGGGGATTTTAGAAATATTTACAGATAATGTATGGCGAATTTGACCTCGACGAGCAAGCATATGTTCTCTATGAGTATGAAAAACAGGTTTCTAAAAAATTCGCCAGTGTCGCCGTTTTTGAGATAAAAGCCCCAAATTTTCAAAGTGCCAACATCACTTGAAGTTTTTGATTGAAGTTCTCCAACTCTATGCAACGCCCCGCATAAACCGGTAGAAGCTGGGTCCTTTCTGAGGTTTAAAATCTTGAACCTCTATCAGTGCATGCCTATATGGCTTGCAAGGTCGGTCAAGTTCGCAGGTACTGTTTATTGACCAATCAATAAGCATCTAGTTTAATATACTGATATATAACGTCTGGGATTGGTTGATTTTGCTTGGGACACTGAAATCAGACACCGGAGCGAGCTGCCTCAGATTTGGTCTCGGCCATTTATCGTGAGACAAGCACTTTAAATTCAAAGTTACTGTTAATGGGGTTAGCTTACGGTTAGCTTGGGGTTTGCGTAGGATTAGGATTGGGTTAGCTTCGGGTTAGCCTAGGTTTATCCTAGAAATAGCATGGGGCTAGCATGGGTTAGCATGGGGTTATCTTAGGGTCAGCTTGGGGTTATCTTTGTTTTAGCATGGGTTAGCATGGGTTAACTTGGGGCTAGCATGTTATTAGCTTGGGATTAGCATGGGGTTAGCGTAGGGTTAGCATGCTGTTAGCTTTTCGTTAGCTTAGTATTAGAATTTTTTACCGGCCAAACTTGCAAGAGTTTCAATTTACCGTAACTAAACGTAAAACACGAGAAATATTTTCTATTTCTTTTGTAAAATAAACGCAGCCATGTTTACTTTCGAGTTATGGTTAGCTTGGGTTTAGCTTGGGGTTTGCGTAGGGTTAGTTGGGGGTTAGCATGGGGTTAGCTTGGTGTAACATATTGTTAGCATGGGGTTAGCATGGGGTTAGCTTGGTGTAACATATTGTTAGCATGGGGTTAGCTTGGGGTTAGCTTGGGATTAGTTTGGGGTTAGCTTGGGATTAGTTTGGGGATGGCGTAGGGTTAGCTTGGTGTAACATGGGGTTAGCTTGGTGTAACATGGGGTTAGCATGGGGTTAGCATGGGGTTAGCTTGGGATTAGCTTGGGGTTAGCTTGGGTTTAGCTTGGGGTTTGCGTATGGTTAGTTTGGGATAGGCTTGGGCTTAGCTTGGTGTAACATGGAGTTAGCTTGGGGTTAGCTTGAGGTTAGATTGGGATTAGCTTAGTGTTAGAAAGTATTTCCCGCTAAACTTGCAAGAGCTTTACCATAACTAAATGTAAGACACGAGAAACATTTTATATTTCTTTTGTAAAATAAACGCAGTCATGTTTACCTTCGAGTTATGGTAAACGGCTTTCAACTAATCTGCGCGTGCGTTATATCTGATTTATTTTACACTGCACACTGTCAACCCGTTCTGAAATAATCAAGATGATTGAATCAACTAGAAGTTGCTGTTATATATTTGTCGTCTTGTGGGTAATAAGTATTAGCTGACGTTTCGAGCGCTAGCCCTTCGTCAGAGCAAAGTGTTCTGAAATAGCTGTATACATGTAAATACAAACCATCGAGGTTCTTACAACTGGTCCCCATGACCATGACCACTAACAGAATGTATGATATGACTCCTACCATCCTGAAGAGTATTAACAGAATATTAGCTTCTAAGATACTTTCTACTGTAGTACATGTATCTTCCGCTACTTTCAGTGTTTTCGTCAGGACAGAGCTCTAACAAAAGCGAAACAGCTGTCCACTGCTGCCACTTCCTTGGTACCTAAGCTGAGCATGCGTAGTTCCAACTTTTTATTAACGTCAGGACAGTATTTTAGTATTTCAAAATAGACCACCTGATTGAGAGTTGCATTCAGTTCTAAGTATTGTGTATTTTACTTAGCTTTATTTCAATTTTATAAGAAATAATGGTTTTCAATATTTGGATCAGTACTGAAATTCCAACAAGAAGCATTTTGTAAAGTATACATCTTAATCGACCTGTAGGGTAGTTTTACCTGAACTGCACTGTAGTTCTGAATACTTTTACAGCGATAGTAAAAATTTTCAACACTACAAGCGCTACAAATTCTGTGGAAGATTAAACTCTTTAAATTCTTTGAACCATGTGATTCCAAATTTTTCTGCTCTTGAATACACGCTCTTCTTTATAAGAACAACTTTGTAAGAACTCAAATCGCTGAAAATTTAAGAACAATTTAAGAACAATCTGAGTCTGGGAAGACTCGGAGCGACAACAAGACTCGCAACGATAGCAATGTTTCAAGACGAAATACTGACGTATTGAGATTCGGTACTTTTATGTAAAATCCAAGTCAGTAATAAATCACCAAAACTTTATTGTTTTCGCAACATTTAGGTATTTTGATACATAAAGGATCCCAGGGAGCGAGGTTGTGTTCACTTTTACAGGTTTTTTTCAAACTACAGCAATCTTATTAATAATTATATAAATAAGAACAATTTTTATAACAGTTTGAGGCTGAAATGCCCAAATTATTAAGAACAATGAGCCTCAGCCAAAATATCTGGTTCTTATAAAAAAAAAACGTGCGTAGATGTCAAATGAATCGTGTTCAACGGAAGAAGAACTGAAGATGCCCTACGTAATAGTTTTATCCGCTGCGTAATGAAATGTGGCGATAAATATGCACACACTGTCAGTAAAAGGTTCAATTTTTTCAATTCTTTGTTCATTATATTCCAGACGTCAGTAGAATCTTGAAAGCGAAAGGTTATTTGACTGTATTGGGATGTCGTTGAGGAAGTAGGTGGTCTGCATGCATGGAGAACTGCAAATGGGAAAACTATCGGACCACCGCAACTTATTGTTGTGTAAATAACAGAGATAAAAATATCGCATGAGACTATATATCTTCATTATATTCCATACATCAGTAGAGTCATGCAAGCGAAAGGATATTTCATTATTTGAAAACATTGGATGTAGTTGAAGAAGTGGTATTCCGCATGGATGGAGAACTACAAACGCGAAGACTATGTAAATAACAGAGATATATAAATATTGGCTGAGGTACAAGAACGTTTTTGACAAACTAGTTTACTGGACGAGCATGCCGGACTACATTTTCGCCATTATTATTGTGTGCGACTGTAGAAGAGTGACTGGAAAAGCTGGCCAAGACTAACATTAAAATGTTTGGCATTTTTCCAATACGGATGCTATCATAAAACAACTTATTGTCAAGAGCTACCCGGATCTGTAACTATTCATTTCTTGAATTATACAAGCCATTAACCATGATTGGATTCAAATCTTAGTTCAAAACACCGAAATGTGACCCAATAATAATAAAGTGGAACTGCTTACAAAATGACAGACGTCTACATTTTGAAATTATCATTTCTTTAAGCTGGTATGCAGGTTGTGGCAGCTTGAAACTGAACTTGACTTGAAATTTTGTTCTTTGGATGCATTATAACGTCTCCAAGTACAAAACATGATAGTACATGATAATATTTTAAACACTCGTAGATTCACCCGCTTGGTAATAATGGTAGGTAGCCTTCCTTGTGTGAGTGGGCAATTTATTTTTCAGCAAACACAAATATCTACTAAACATGCAATTATCATCCTGCCATACATTCACACAGGAAAAGAAGATACCATCTTTCTTACGTGACAGCAGATGATATAACTTGTACTTGTAGTTTTCTGATTTAAAATTAATAGCAATATTAGGGCTCTTTCTATTTGTCGGGTCCGGCCAGTCTGGCCAGGTAGTTTATCACCCTATGTTTGTACAACAACTTCGTACCACAACTGGCGAACTGCTCAGTATATCTATTTAGGACCATTCTGGCCTAAACCAGTTCCCTAAATTTCCCCATTCCATTTGCTTGGGCCGGCCAGACAGGCCAGTTACGACAAATGGAAAGCGCCTGTAGTTACAATAGAAGTTCGTACCTTTGATGTGCCCAACTTGACTTGTAGTTCCTTGAATATTCTTCTCCTGAAAACTAGCTGGGAGTTGTGAGTAAAATATAAATAGTACTCCGTTTTATTTGAGTATGCAGCGCGTGATATTGTTTGTTTAGAGTATATCATATCCGGTAGAAACATTGACAGCCGACGCACTTTTAGATTGTCATTCTTTGCAATCAATCAAAATAAACCCTGATTGAAGCAGACGGCTAATATTGCCTTGTTTTTTAATTATATAATTAACTATTTGTTTAGAAAAAAGAGTGTCGAGAGTGTCAATTCAAGCTACAACTGAGTTGTAATGATATGAATGTTGCCAAGTCGGGATTGTGGTGAGTGTTCAAGTAGTCAGAGAGGCTTCACTTACGCTTAATCACCTCATATTGTTCTCCAATTGTGTACTATTACACAAGCAACTTGTTTGTTTGACACCGTTGGGTACGAAGCCCAATTTATTTGGGAAACTATCACGCACGTTTTTAATGAAGTAGTGACAGTGGCAACTTCAATTGTGCTGTGCAAGACTTTAATATTCACTGTAAGACCTACAGAAAAACGGATCGTCAGGATCATACGGAAACTGAACTGATTTATTACAACACAAGACAAGACAAATTTATTATTGATCCACATACTTAATTACAAAATATTCGAATATAAATGTTACAAATGTTGTTATTACTTGTTTATCTATCAATAAAATTCTTACTTTTGTCACTCATGTGTGTTTGCTTTGTTATGTATCACTACTGATGTGTAAATATATCGCTGTCGATGTTTACTCACAAACAAGAAACAGACCTTGGAGACTGGGTTCTAGCTCGGTCCCCAGTGTAGAAAAAGCAAGTAGTGTTTGTCGTTCGTACATAGTCGAATAGAGTCGATAGAATGCACTCTAATTATTCATGAAGCAACACAATGATGGAAAACGAAAAGCTAAGCATAACTATCATCTTCAACAAGGCGCTGGCACACTGTTATGTGCAATTGACCGAACTAAAATTGATGACCGCTGTACATTTAACCACAATACTTTGCGAATAGGCACATAGAAAGCCATATATCTTTGCGAAATTCGTCCCTGTACTAAAATCATTGTGAATACTACATTTTATGAGTGTTTTTAGGGTTTGCTTAATAGGTACTTTGTGCTGAGCATTAACAACCGCCAGTTGTATAGTGTAGACATCGCCGTTTCTTGACACATCTGTATATGTACCTGTGTACATGTGAACACTCGTATAAGACAGAAGACCCCGCTATTTCTATTACTGTTGACTCGTTACACACGAGCATGTTTTGCTGGACAAGTTCTCACTTGCCGATTTTCATTTGCTCGTGAGTAAAGTAAACTGTGGCAAGTTTTTCCTTGTCACGTCTCCATGTTCAAATTTGGGCATGCTAGTTTTTGATCAATGACTGAAAGAGACTTGTCAAGAAGAAACGAAACCTGCTTACTTGCAAATTAAATGGAAAATATAAATATTTTAAAACAAGGATATTTGTCCAACAAACTAATGTTTTAAAATATGTTTATCATTGACACGTTATATACTCTCAGACTCTTTTGCAAAGATTGAAGATTAAAACAACCTGCATGTTCTTAGTGTATAGAGAAAGGTTGTCGTGATTTGAAGATACTTTCATTGTATTCTTAAAGGGTACATTTCCATTTCGGATTCAACTTATTAAACTGACCTCTGTGACATAAATATTATCGTTGTATGATGCGTTGTTCTTGTGATATTGATCTTTAAGTTTGACCTGATGAAGTTACAAGTGTGAGACATTAATAATAGACAAATAGAGCAACATTACACTATTCTAAAAGTGTCACTGACATAGAGACGTTATTATATGATATGCAACTAAATAGCAGCGACCATTTGAACCCACTGGAAAACAAAGGTAAATGAGACAAGCAGAAACAATTGAATTTTTCTGGAATAATTAAAAATATTCCAGAAAAACTCAATTGTCTCTTGTTCTTTGTGACTCGCACTTGTGACGTCTTCAAGCCCAACTTTAGAGTTCAATATCACAAGAACTGGTTATCATAGAATGATAAAAGTTATATTACAGTAATCTGCTTGACTTTTAGAATCATGTAAAGCCTTAAATCCATTATAATAAATAGAACATCACAACATGTTTTCTTTGTAGTCATAATTATTACAGTTTTCTCGATCAACTTCAATATATTCTTGAATGCCCAAACGGAAACACATTTCTTACTTTTTACTTTTGTATTAGTTTCAATTTGTCATTGTCTCAATCCGCCATCAATCACCACGTAGCAACCTACTTTGTGCCACTTACGAAACTGTTTATAAAACATCTTAGTCATCTTACCACAGGAATTCAAAAGGGTCGCGCAAGGGTTGGCAAATTAACAAACAATTCTACAAATAGAACAAGAACAATATGTAAGTAGTTTTTTAATGAAAGCTTATGCCTAATTAGAACTAGTCTTTTAGTTGTAAGTACTTTTAAATTTGTTATCTTGTAGTTTTAATCTCGTATTATTATTATACTTTCTCGATTCTCATTGGCTACAAACGCACTGTTAATTCCAGGTGGCATGAATCGTTACGTCATATCTACAGACAATAGTTTTATGCATGCAGAAATGACGTCATTTCTGCAGACAATAGTTCACGACTGTCATTAAAGTTGTTTTCAAATCTAAAATTGCTATCTTTATTAATGCTCCTGCATTGCACATGTGTAATAAAACAGTTATTGGATTCGGTTTTCACATGATAGCGAATTATCAAGGCCTCTGTTTATATTATCCGCCTCTGCCTACGGCTTCGACAGATAACGCAAACCTCGGTCTTGATAATTCTCGCTATCATGCTCAACCTCATTCAGTAATTGTTAATTATATTGCTGGTTAATTTCGCGCGCTGTGATTGGTCAATATCAGGTCCGTAAGTTGGTGTACTTTTCTGTTTACTTTTTCAAGTTTTTACACGCCTTCACTGGCTTCCAATCATCAGCAAAGCCGTATAATAAATATCTTATTAGCCTCGTTTGGTCGGTCCGAACGGTAAGCTATGGATCCTCGTTTTTTCCTTCCCTTTTTCATGGCCCGCGCGCTTTACGCTTGTGCCATAAAAGGAAGGAAAATCTCGGTCCATAACTTAATGTACGGACCTCGCAATCGGCTAATAAGAGGTATATATTTACCTAGCTGCTTTTAGTATAAACCCAACAAATGAATAGCACTTATAAAATATTATATTTCCAGTTGCCACAATAAGTGAGCGAAAGTAAGCAGAGATTCAGTTCGCACACGTCTCCGCGGGCAAATGTGATGCCATTTTGTCTTGATTTACGCAATAAATGGAAAAAGGTGAATAGTGAACAATTATTCTCCAAAGTGACTTTGAGTGGCATAGCTAGGATGTTTTGATACCAAAACAGCTAATCTCAATGGAACAGCCTGCCTATTGATGTAGTTAGTGACTGTACCTGATCAATTTCATAAACGAATCTCTACTTTGAACCACGTTCCTGTTAACCTGTCTTAGTTTTGTTTTGTTGTTTGTTTGTTTGTTTGTTCGTTTCATTTTTTGACCACCACCCAGCTGAAAATCCTTGGGAGGGGTAGCTGTATTAGAAAATAAATAAAATCGCTGTACATACCAATTTTATTTTCTTCAAAAATAGTACGTACTCCGATCAGGGAAATTGATCAGGATAAATTACACGCTCAAACAGAACTGTTTCCACACATTACAATAAGAAGCGCATTAGTTTGTATTAATTTAATTCTATGGTGAACGTGAGGAATAATATTTACAACAAGCAATAAAAACTGTACTCGAATAAACCCCCAAACCAAATGGTATTGACAGGAACTGTTGTCTCGTTTATTTTCGGGAATTAGTGTGCACTCATGCGAGCTCGGAATAGCCCACATGGTGCAGGATATTCGAGATAGGGAACCAATCAGATCGCGAGAAAAACACTAATCACTGGTTTGGTATATGCTAATGGTGAATATTCACCTTCTATTGACAAATCAAAGCGCGCGATAAGTGTTATTCACCTGTTAGGTTTATACTAATACTAATGTTCTTATTAGCCTAGTGCGAAGTCTGTCATGTAAGTTATGTATGTTATGTAAGTTATATAAGTTATTTCCGTTCCTTTTATAGCCGAAGCGCGAAGCGCACGGTGCCATGAAAAAGGGAATGAAAAAGCGAGGATCATAACTTACCGTATTGACAGAGCAAACGAGGCTAATAAGATATTTATTATATGGTATGGTTAATATTTAGGAGCACGCGATGGTGTGTAAAAGCTGCCAAAAATTAACAAATAGATTCCATTTTCCGTGCGTCTATTTGTTTTATACAATAATCGAAACATATTTTCTAGGTTTTCCTCCATTGAAATTCAACTAAAACAATAATAGGGAAGCAACGGCGTGACGCGTGTCGTCATTATGGTGTCTGACCAATCACAGCGCGCGTTATAGCTTGTGGCAGCGCGAGAGTGAGATATACATCATACTGACATGAAATCGTCCAATCACAGTGCGCGAAATTAATCAGCCAAAAAAATAATATAGGTTACTGGATCCTTTTTTGAGGTTTGTTATTTATAAACAGCGCTGCATCTTACAGTTCTTTGAATTCCACGCATCATGTACTTTCACGTATACACTGATCTGGATGACTTGACGAGAGGTTTATCGGCGTAACATACCTTCTGGAGTACTTGTACTTCTGTATACAGCACGAAAACCTTTTAGGGAAATAGTGCTATCCGACTTAAATCGAACAAACATGAATCGGTTGGTTGATACAACACGAAAACTGCTCTTATCACCGCAGTATTTCCCAATTAACGGGCTTGAAGGTGAATAACCATCCCGGACTTCCACGAAATCATAGGAGCAAGACGAGTCACTCTCAACCTTGAAATCATCAAACGTAAGTACAATCACATTATTTGGTGGTGCAGTTATCTTCCACGAACAATCAGCACCATCTCCATACTTTTGAGGATAGTTAGGACTTGTTATAGTACCAGACTGGTCAGCAAGGACTGTGGAACCACTGCAAACAGAAACGTGTCGATTCCGAGGAACATGCATCCATCCTATTTGAATAAAGATTATTATCATCATCATCATCATCATCATCATCATCATCATCATTATTATTATTATTATTATTATTATTATTATTATTGTTGTTATTATTATTATTATAAATGAAGCAATATTAACCCTATTCAGACTGGGGGGCGGAGGGGCTGAAAGTGCCAGCGCCGATTTCAAACCATTATATCTAAAGAACCATTCAATATATATATTGCTGAAACTTCATGAGTTTTCCTAAAATTTCTCAGGGAACATTTTGATCTGACCAAGTTGTTCATATTATGCAATTTGTTTCCATGGCAACCATGTTTTGAGTGACATATCTGGCAAAATTTGAGAACATTTCTATTTGAATATAATTTTGGGGGGATTTTTTGCTTTAATATTATAGTTTATGTTACCCAAAGTTCATTTTTCAACTTTTTGATAATATCTGAATCAATTAAGACAATTTTCTGTCGTCAGTAAAAGCTCCAAGATGGCGGATTTGTGACGTCATATGATGTCATAATTAAAATTACTAATTACCATTAGATTGGAAATGGGCTAATTAATTAGCATACGAACTTCTGTTTCCATATCTCTAATAGTTTGGGAGTTACTGCCGCGGGCACCTTCAGCCCCCCCCCCCCCCACCCCTCAGTCAGATGAATTCCAAAAAAGCCCAGTCTGAATATAATAGGGTTTATATCAGTTTCAGTTATCATTTCTATTACAAATGCTTTTGAGACACTAATATATGGATACCTAAATAACGATCTAACAGATACACTCTTTTAAACCCTATTCAGAATGCGATTTTTTGGGTGGGGAGTTGAAAGTGCTCGCGTAATGATTGCCTAATGAAATCACATTGGCTAATAATAATAATAATAATATTAATAATAGAAATAATAGTAATAATAATCATAATATAAAACTTATATCGCGCCTATACATGAAGGTTCTAAGGGGCTTACATTAGATAAGGGAAAAAAATGTATTGGTAAAAAAAAATAAAGATCATATGCAATTCTAAATAATTGTATCTTAAGTTTCGATTTAAAAGAAGTGATGCTGTCAGCTGATCTGATGATCTAAGTAAATATGACATTATCAGTACTCAAAAATATGCTTTTTGAACTTTTCTTTGCAATCATTATGACGTCATAAAATTATCCTATTTATCTAAATATTTCACAATACATAGAAATACATTTAGATCTAAATAATAAAAAATATATGTCTGCAAGCATAAAACTAAAAATATGGTTAGATAGGCAAGTCGAAACGTGGTTACCATGGCAACGACAAGTTAAAACGTCATAACGAATTTGATTTACGGATTAGGACTAGCAATTAGGGGTTGGGCTGGAACCAGGCTTGGAGTTGGAGCTGACTGTAATAAGTTGAGCAGACACTCAACAGTTTAAACTTTGGGTTGAAATTTTTTTTTTAAAAACCTTAACCGATAACCTTTTATCACGTTAACCCTATTCAGACTGGGCTTTTTTGGAGTTCCTGGGACTGGTGGGGGGGGGGGTTGCGCTTTTGGAGCCTTATGATTATCTATCCCTGTGCCAAATTTGGTTTAAATACGTTAAAGTGCCCCTGCGATCAATTTTTTCAAACCCGATTTTTTTTTCAGAAATGCAATATATAGATGCTTATTAAACAGCTGTCCAAACCGCTTAGGAATACGAAGTCTGCAAGTACGACTTTTTTAACCCGATTTACGGTAATTTTCGACCGCCATTATTGAAGCCCGAATCAAATTGTCACGCCATCTCGAGCACGAGATGAGAGGTTGTGACGTCATCTACTCAACACATTTCAAGGTCTTTCAAGTAAAATGGCACAATTTACTGAGGAAAGTAGAAAGGTGTCGCTTGTAGAGTTTCTGTAGGACGATTTTGCT
>JANVCJ010038440.1:0-13627 GCA_026413505.1 Epizoanthus ramosus | reverse complement strand
GAAATACACATGTTTAGTTATATATAGGAAAGGAATGCACATATATTTGACCTGTGCCGGAATAACAAAACGAATGTCACGTATTTCCGTTTTTTTATTCTGATGTCTGATGTCATTCTGGTGTTCCTAAACGGCACCATTTTTAACTAAAACGCCATTTGTATCTCTAACCCCTACGGAGGTAACGTAACCTGCAATTTTAACCCCTAAAAAGTACGACGGTCATCCCCGTCATATCCAGCATGGGAGTCCCCCCCCCCCCCGGCATTTAGACTTGTCAAGTGGCAAGTTGATTAACTGAAGCAGGTCATTTAGAAGCTGCAAAATTTACCAAGTGACTTGGGGGTGGAGGTCCACACAGTTAAACTAAACCCCAAGCTGTGAGCACCTATTACTTGATAGGAAATAATAGAGAGAAAGAGAAAGTGCCTCGCTCCATACCTTCCTATATATCTCACTTTCTCCAAATAATGTTTAGTCAGTTCTAGCAAAATACAACAGGTGCAGATATCCAAAGTTCCTCCCCCCCCCCTTATTCAAAAGTTTGTCGACCGATATTAGAATTCACCAAAAGAGTTGAAAAACATCTGCTTTTGACCTTCAGATATCAAAAGGTTTGGACTTCAGAGCCCAGATAGAAGCCCAGATAGAGGGGTCATAACTCGAACAATCTTATCATTTAGACAGGAGAGGCTGTGGCATATTATCTCATGAAATAACTTTGCTTAACTACGGTTTATTTTATATTTAGGACGTGTGAGAAACCGGCTTATACTTAAAGTGTCGCCTTCACGACAATTGAAGAAAGGAGATAATGTCACACTCACGTGTAGTACCTTAATTGCATCACAAATAGAACAAACCGAGCATAACTACGCGTGGCAAAAGGATGGTATCACATTGCTCCGTAATGGCATCAATAGCTACACTATAACATCTGCGACGTTGGAAAGTCAAGGCTTCTATCGCTGCAGCCGAACACCAATAAAACGAAATTTGTTTTCCAAACCCGTTGAGATACGTTTATCAGGTGAGTGGTGACTACATTTTAATAGAGACATAAGGAAAAATGTTTTAAATTATGATATTATTGAAGAAGAGAATATTAGCGTATTTTTATTATGCAATTTAGTAATTTATATATTGTCAGTAAACCCAGGTTATGGTGAGAGTGGTTGGCGCAATCGGTAAGATATCTGCCTCCCAACCAGAAGGTCCCAGGATTTATCCCCGGCCTTTCCGAGGGTTGTATTTGTGCAACCATGCATCTTTCGCTATATCGTCCGTGTACACGTTCTATCGGGAGACTAAAGGTAGTTGTTACGGGTGGAGGTTCAAAATCGGACTATTTTTTAAAACTATAAAACAGCTGTGGCAAAGCAGTTTGTCCTCAAATGTTCATAATTCAAATTTCAAGTTATTATCTTTAATAGTTCAAGAGATATGAGCATTTTAGCCATTTCGGGTATTCTGATTGGTTCAAAATGGTCATGTGACTGTTACGAAGGAAATTTAAAATGTAAATTGCTCATAATTTTTGTAATTTACTTAGCGTTAGTTACTCTACAAAATTGAATAAAAAATGATTGAATATAGGATTCATATAAAAAGGTTGCAATTATTATTATTATTATTATTATTGTTATTATTATTATTAATTGGCCAGCCTTATCACTCTTTGCATAGATTGACAGCTGTAAACCATCCAGGAATTGGCTTCATTTAATATTGACACAGTTTGACAGCTGATGATGATGATGTCAATCATTGAGGACTAAACGACTGAAATTCTCAACTGATTAACACAAAATCGAATAACTTGTGAAGTTGTTCATATTTTTCAAATCTGTTTGTAGATACAATTTGAAAATGTAAATTGGAAAATTTTCATCGGAACCCAAACTTTATACGCTAACGTTTGCTAATTTATGCATGGAAACACAAATATATGCTTCAATTTGCATACATTTGCATACATATTTTGGGTTCAGGTAAACATTTTCCAATTTTGATTTTATAATCGTATCTGCAAACAATTTGAAAACTATTTTCCATTACTTTTTAAGAATTTCAGTCGTTTAGTACTCAATGATTGATGGCTGTCAAACTGTGTCATTATTAAATGAAGCCAATTGCAACTTGCCAAATGAATCAGATGGACCCACCAAACAAATTGCTGACCTGAAGCTTGGAATATGAACATTTGAGAACACGTTGCTTTACCTCCCTTTCTTCAATAGGAAATAAAATTCTGAAACAACACTCGTGTGTACTTATCTTTAAAGAACGAACGCACTTGTCGATAAGAGTGGGGTAGTGATTATGGTGTTGTGGCCTGTATCTATATTGCAACTGGCAACCATTACTATATACATAATACATAACATTGCGAAGCGCATCGAGACATGTTGGATGCGCTATATAAGCACGAGTATTATATTTATAAATTCATTTACTAATTATATTTTTAAATTATCATGCATTATCAATTTACCTTTATTAGATTCCTTTACTACAATTGTGCACTTGAATCTTGCAATGACGAATAAAAGAGCATCTATCACTGAAGTCCTCAACAAAACAGTGAGTATCTTTACGACATTATATATCGCTAGAGTTCCGCGATCCTAGCCGACAGCAATTTTGACATCTCTCTATTTATAATCTTCCAGATTCTTCAACTAGAGATATATCTGAAGAAGGAATTAAAACGGAAGTCGTTGACAGTCAAAATTAGAAGTCCCAGGAACTTGAACAGGTAAAACATAGAGTAAGTCACTTGGATCAATTAGGAAATAACAGGCGAAGAAAATAGCTATCGATGACTTGATTTAAATGCGGGATTTTTTGTTATTGATAACTTTCTATAATCGACAACTATACACTAACAACAACGTATCAGTTGTTACATTGTTTGACATAGTTTCTCTGACGTTTAAAATGTAAAACATTTTGTGCGACCTTCTTTCGCAACGCCGTGGGCAGGGACGTTAAGCCGTCGGTCTAGTCTCTCGACGTTCTATCGGGGGACGTTAAAGAACCCACACATTTGTCGATAAGAGTAGGCTAATGTCGGTGTGGTGCATGGTCTGTCACCTCCTCTCGGTACTATAAAGTTACTGTATATTGAGATCGCCACTATTGCTTTCGGTTCGATCTCTGATTCTGCAATGCGCATTTGTCCCTGGTATAAGCTTCCTTTATTTAAAGGAGTGTATTATATCATATGAAAATCCATAAAATACGGGGTATTAAAAGTCTTGAGAAAGTCATATCTTTGTACATATAAAATATCATTGGTCATTTGATTTTATGCTTTTTTGAACAAAGTCAGCTGATTTTCTTGTTCGCTTGCTCCAAAGTTCGTTTTTCTTATGTATTTTTATATGATAAAAAGAAACTGACATGACCGTTTGAATCCGAATATGGCTTTTATCTTCTCGTGTCAAATTTTGCTACAAACTCGTTCGCTGCGCTCACTCTTGTGTTACTGAATTCGACACTCGAAAATAAAAGTCGTATATTCGCTCGCACACCCATGTAAGACCATCTATTTAATGAAACGGATTATATCCGATAATATGAAGTATCATAGATAAAACGAACTTGACAGACCAGATAAACTAGACAGTCCAAGGCAGTAGCTAAACATGTCTTGAACATTTAATACATAGGTAGAGAATAGTAGGTACATACTTTTAATGTGAAAACGCAGACATAGACACATGTACATACACAAACAAACACAACTACAGTTAGCATTATATTAGTCTTTAAAGTGTAGGGAAAAAACATACATACATACATACATACATACATACATACATACATAACATACATACATACATACATACATACATACAAACATACATACATACATACTTTATTTATGTTTCCCTCAGGGCTTTTCAACATAGATTTACAAGGGTAAAAGTTCTAAAAGCTAAAATACTTAAATGTAATTAAATATAATATATCAAACCTATTGATAAAAATTTAGTAAAAACCGACTCATATACCTCTTCCCCTCCCTCCGACACGCACACGCACACATACATACATACATACATACATACATACATACATACAACATACCCAAGAGGAAAGAGATGGCTGCAATTTTGCTTTTGCATATTAATTTTAAACTTCATTTCTCCACAGATTTATGTATCGCAAAATTGTGCGAGTCAAGCTTGTGATTTATGACCAAACTCCTAAGCATGTAGAAACGTATTACGCTCGGCTTCAGAGACTCCTACGTAGTGGATCAATAAATAACAACATCGAGGATACAGTAATCCTGCGAAAACGCGTTCACGTCAAGAGCTCAGGTCAGTATTGCATGTTATCATGTTTCACTTAAAAATAATTTCATTCTTATATTTTAAAAATATACACATGCACATATTTATATGTTAAAACACTTTGCAGGAACAGAGGTACCGATCCAGACATTTAGCTATATTTATAATCCCGGCCTTTCACCCCCACCGAAATATTGATATATTTTCCTGTTGGTGCGACTTTGCAAAGGAGAACCAGCTCCAGCTCTGTTTCAAGGTTTAAGTGCTGACTATAGTTCGGACTTTCTTGGCTTCTCTAAGCCGGTAGATTTATCTCAAGCTGCGGTTTTCGTTCCAGATAAACCGTGGAAATTACTGAATTTGATTCGTTAAGTTTATATCATGTATGTTCCAAGGAAGTTTTACGTGAAATAAAGTACTTACATTGTAGACATATAATTAATGTTATCGGTGTTTATATCATCTACAGAATACTGCCTACCTGGTAATACTAGGAAAACGACCTTAAAGGGTAGATTTCAATGGCCGTTATCGAGGATTGGCGTCAGAGTTAATATGTCCTGTCCATACGGTCCAAAGGCAGCTCAGGCACACAGAAGGTGTCTTGGAAGTCCCTCAGGAGCACGATGGCGATTCCTAGATGCCAGGGCTTGTAATTATAACTCAAGAAGAACGACGGCCTTCAGCCGACTTGCAAAGGTAATATATATAGTAAAGTACTGAATGGGCAAGTGGTCAGAATTTTACATATACTTTTGCAAGGATGTGACATTCATCGGTTGCGTAAAGTACTCAATATCCCAATAAGCTCGCCAAGGTATATACTGCTTTCTTAAGAAAGACGTTGTAGGGAAATAGTCTAAACCCTCATAAAATTATAAAGGACTCTACATTTCCTGGTAAAAGAGGTGGATGTGGCTGGGGTGAGGTTTGCCTTATTCCCATGTTGGATGACTAGTATGGCTGAGTAAATATACATTCAGTTACAATGCAAACAATGCAGAAACAATGCAGAAACAATGCAGTATATTCTAGCTTAGGAGTAGAAATTATTAGTAGATACTTTAGGTAAAAATACGTACAGACTGAATGAAATGTTGTAAGTTGAAATGTAGATAACCCATAAAATACTTTCCGAGTGTTAGCCCTAAAAAGGAAATGAGCACACACTGAGAAAGAACCAAATCTTGGTTGGATTCGAAAGCGGTTTGTGTACTATTATTAGAACTTATCTAAAGATCTTAGTCTAGTTAAATCATATTGCACTAGGTTACTATTTAAATCAATTATTGGTTCTCATAGTGGAAGATTTACAGACGGAATGCCAGGAAGATGGCCAGAGATGCCAGGAAAATCACAAGAAGCGCTCCTGCTAATCAGTTGAACGAAGCGGATGTGAAATTTGCGCAGAGTATACTTACAGGAATTGTCAACGCAGGGGAACTCGATTCGGTATGTTGTCGAGCAGCTTCTGTCTTAGGTTACACTTCTACCAGGTCATTGTTCTGTGTCTCTCTCTCTTTTAATGGCTTCCTGCTTTCTTTCTTTTTGTTTATCTGTCTGTTCTACATGTTTATTACACGTTTTCATATAAACCTTTTTTGTATTTGCCGTTATTTACCTTAGTTGACCTTTACTATATTCTCAGCTACCTTATTTACCGTATTTATTTTAGTTACCTTAGGTAACTTGGCTACCTTTTCTACCTTTTTTACCTTATTTACCTTATTTACCTTATTTACCTTGTTTACCTTGCTTACCTTGTTTACCTTGTTTACCTTATTTACCTTATTTAAGTTATTTACCTTGTTTACCTTACTTACCATATTTAACTTCTTTACCTCATTTAGCTTATTCACTTTATTCACCTTATTTACCTTGTTTACCTTATTTAATTTATTACCTTGTTTACCTTATTTACCTTCTTTACCTTCTTTACCCTATTTACCTTATTTAGTCTATTTACCTTATTTACCTTATTTACCCTAGTATCAAACTGTTATTGCAAATTCAATCTTAGAATGGTCAGGATATGGTCGATATCATTGATACTGTACTGAGTGCCAACAGCACCGTACTAGCAGAGAGTCAGAAGTCAAATGGAATGGCCAAAAGGTAAGATCAATTTGGTGTATGAATAACATCATGTTATCTTTACTCTGAACTCATATTTGTATATTGCTTCTATGTGTGAGTGACTCTGTCCGTTCGAGTTCTGACTCCTAAAATGAAGGTCCCGGGTTAAATCCCCGGCATTACAGATGGTTGAATAGTTCACCACACGATCCGTAGACATGAACGTTTATTCTCTCGACGCAGTATTGGGGCACTAAAAGAAACACGCACTAGTTGATAATAGTATGGTAGTATTCCCGGTGACCTGTATAACCCTGTTATGCTCACTGAGTTTGAACTCGTTGATTTTAACTCATTTATTAGAAACATGTACCAGATATTTATAAGATTGGGACAACAACATCAACAACTATATTTGCACTTTCTACTAATAAAAAAAAAACTAAGGAAAAATGGTAACAGCATATTAAGCGCAAGCCGCCATTAATAATCATACAAGCTAATCAAGACACTGGCGGCCTTTACTTTCAGAAACAAAGATATTAATAACCAAGTAATTATAGTGTAACTATAGTGTTGGAAGCGATGAGTGTTTCAGTAGTTCGCTAATATAAAATAGAGGGAAGGAGACTATCATCCAATATTGTAACTGAGTGCTCATGGAGGAATGGAGCACATTTACTTCGTGTAGTTGTCTTAAAATTGTCCATGAAAGAAAATCAAGAAGCTGGATGCAAATTGTTGGAATCTGGTGGGTAAAGGGTTGGAAATTCAGAGCAATGAAATCTGGAATCCATAAGCGAGGATAAGGAATTCCATCTAGCCCAAATGTAATGTTAAATCCGGCGATTGTTTGATAATCTAATCTAGAATGCACAGGTCAGATTAAATAATACATGGACAGATGTAAAATTGTCAATAATTAAACCTTAATCCAAATGTTCCCATAATTTCACCAGGTACATTGAGTTGATTGAAACAATAGCAGCGAATCTATCAGCTCCTGACAATGGGACGGCACGTCAGCTCATTTCTCCCAATCTCATTATCCAGTCGAAGATGATAGACATCAGAGGATTCACCGGATACCGAATGGCAGTAGAGAGTTCTGAAGGAAATGGTGCACTTACCAAGGATAGAATCTCTACCAAAACACTTCCAGCAGATAAAATCGAAACCGGAATATCTCTTCCTCCAGCAATTTTGGAAAAAGTGGGAAGTAGTACTCGGGGCAATTTTAAAATTGCGCTAACAATGTATCAGAATGCCAAGTTGTTCCAGACAGCCGCCATTAACAAACAAACTGGTGATGCAGACAGTGATGATTCAGACAGTGATAGTGCACTTAGTGATTATGCTGATAGTGATGATGCAGATGATAATGATTTTTATGATGGTGAATATCTTTATGGGAGCGATGAAGGAGAGGAGAGCGGCAACGCAACTTCTCAAGGGAATTGGTCAGTGAACAGTCAGGTGATCTCCAGTTCAGTTGTTGGAATACCGATGAGTAACCTGACAGAGCCAGTAGTGCTCACTTTTGACCCACTGGTGGCGAGTGATAAACGTCCTGTTTGTGTCTTTTGGGATTTCAATGCCAACAGTAAGGACTACCTTATATTTACTAATCATTCTTATATCCTTCCATCCACATTTCCTTCTTTCCCTTCCTTTTTGCTTTTTTAACTTGTTCCATGGTTGCTTTCTTACTTGTATTCTATCCACTTTATTTCCTTCTCATCATCTCTGTTCTATATCCTTCTATCCTCTTCTATTTATCGTATGTGGTTAGGAGGGTTTGAGTTTACGTCGTTGTTAATATTTTACCTTATTAGCATAAGCTAACACACACCCTACTTCAAGCTTCAAACAAAGAGGACATACATCGTAAACGCACGGCACAGTTGGTGCTCACCGAAAATTGGAATGTGATGTTTTGAGTAAATTTGGAGTTAACTCTTGTCACCCCACCATACATTTTCTGTAAATGTTGAAATTTCCAAACATGCACGCGTTTGCCAAGAAGTATTTGGCTTATTACCCTCTAATTTTATATTGGTCCTAACTCTGCTGATGAGACAATTTCGAAGGAATGAGTTAATACCGATGATGTTCATCGTTTTGTTTTCTTATTCATATTTTATACTATATTAAAAAAACAGATACAAAGGCATTTAGATAATAATTGGTTCACATCCATAATGTTTGCAGATGGTAGCGGTAACTGGTCTTCCGAGGGTTGCAAGTTTATCAACAAGGCTGCAGGAAGAATCACGTGCCATTGTAACCACATGACAAACTTTGCTGTATTATTCACGGCCCATGGACCTACAGAAGAAAAAGGCGAAAAGGACAAAGTGGAAGAGTCGCACGCACTTGCACTGAGCATAATCAGCTATATTGGTTGCGCTATATCATTACTGGGGGTACTGCTAACCTTGCTTACATACGCTCTGTTCAGGTAAGAAGATAGGATTGGACCTTGTTAGGCCGGGTGTTGCAAATTATGTAGACAGATAATAAAATGATTAATTGATTCGATGATTTATTGCTTATAGATAGACGACAACAACAACAACAACAACAACAATATACGTTTATTCACCTCATTGATAGATAGATAGATAGATATAAAAACAAACTCTCTGAAGAAGGAGACATTCGCCGTGCTCCAGAAACTCGGAGTTAGAGTTTTAAAGCAAAGCTTTCTTTATTATTATTATTATTTTATAAGCTCTGGCAAAAGCCATTGAGCACTATTGAAAACTTTTGGGAAATATTTTACCTATCCGGGTAGATAGATAGATAGATAGATAGATAGAAGGATGGATAGGTAGAGATTGCATTGTACAGTGCTTGTTTGTGTTACCTTTTCCACCCGGTTGCGGACGGGGTCCAGGTCGAGGTCGTGGTCGAGGTCCTGGTCGAGGGCCTGGTCGCGGACCTGGTCTTGGGCCTGGTCGAGGGCCTGGTCGAGGTGGTTTCGGAACTATTCCTTGAAAAAAAAACATTTCTTAGACAAATAAATGCGACAACAAAAACAACATCTCTATTTCCACCACGTTTTAAATATATATACAATGAAATAAAAAGAAAATAATAAACAATATGTAGTGGTTGGGCACCCGAAATAACTATAGAAGCTATAGAAATAACTATAGTCGGGTGCCCATTATTTTTGAAATTAATATTAGTTGATCAGGAAAAGAAGAAAGGAAGAAACCTATAAACACTATACTAAGAAAAAAACATCCGGCAACTCTGTATACCCGGTATGGATGACAGTGAACTGACCAAATCGGTAAAAAATCACTGTTTTCAACTTATTTATGCTGTTTTATTTTTCTATCTTACGTAAGCTGGGCATATTACTGATACGTGTTTTAGAGACGTTAATAGTGTCACGAAATCTGTGAATAACAATGAAACGCAGAGAGAAACGGAGCAAGTCTAGCTTTAAATAGTCTTACTTACTTCGGAAGCATCTCAGTTTGCGAGCTCCAATCTGCCTTGCGCTTAGTGCCTTGCTGTAAACCTGGAGACACGCGATTCGTCCCTTGAAGTAACGTCGATCACCGATCTTTACTCCCATTCGGGCTGATTGTTTAGTAGCCAACAGATATCGGCCAACCTTCTTCTTCGCAATCATATTACCGTTGAGCCACAGTTTAGCGACACCCGTTCTGTAGTTGTACGTTGCGCCCACGTACTGCCACGTGCGCGGTTTTATACTGCGACTTGCGACGTACGACGGCATTTTTCTTCGGCGGCGCGGCATGAATCGCGCAAATAGCGTCCTTGGCCCTGTCATCCAGAAATGGACTCCCCAGCCGTTGGTCTTGTAGTTGAAGATCGGACCAG
This sequence comes from Epizoanthus ramosus, assembly GCA_026413505.1. Taxonomy (NCBI): domain Eukaryota; kingdom Metazoa; phylum Cnidaria; class Anthozoa; order Zoantharia; family Epizoanthidae; genus Epizoanthus; species Epizoanthus ramosus. Next base: position 3,386 of record JANVCJ010038440.1, on the reverse strand, counting down.
AGCGTCCCTCGTGGAAGATCCACGCCAATATTGTGATCGACTTGTACGTGTCAAGTCGGCCTCTGTTGGGGAACTGAGCGTAGCTGTTTGATCGGCCATAGAACTGTACGGCGCCGTCACGTGTACCGTCGGGACCTTTCACAAATCGAGTGCCAACAAGCCTTGCGGGGCGGTTTCTGAAAACGCTAATATCCCTTCCACGTAGGGCACCGTTCAGTGGGTACACCGCTCCTGCTCGTGTCGACCCTGTGTTAACAGGTTACAGGTAATTAGACATTACCACAAGGGAAAAAGTCTGGGTTCAAGTTGGTAAAACTAATATAATGTGCTGTTTTACAGATGCAAAGTTTCTCTCTTTCCAGTTCACTGAGGGGGCAAAGTTTGAACAATTTATTGAATAAGACAAGATGAGGCAGAGCAATCACATTTGCCCCCTCAATGAGCTGGAACGAGAGACAATTTGCACTGGTAAATACCGTATTACTGAAGACATGAACACTGTAATAAGAACGGTAACATTAATACTAGTGAGGTCCCAAGTGTGCCGGAGGTTCTTTGAATGATGAATATGCGGTGAACTTTCCCAAATCGCTAAATAAAAGAGTTCAGTACGGACTGGCGCTCACCAGCAATATACCGAAGTTTCTTAATTAAATGATTTTTGAATGTTAATATCCAACCAAACCATCCCAAATTTGGTAGATTTATTGATTATGAAGTTATATTTCTTGTTGCAGGGTTCCGGTATATACACAGTTCTGTTATATTTTGGCGAAGGCTAATAGAGTTTGTTTATTTGACGCAAGGAATATGTAATCGCCAGATATTAGGCATGCAAACAAACAGAGTCAGGAAGAGGGATACTGGAAGAATATTTGTTACTACCGCCTTCCTATATGCCTTGTATACATTCAAATTCCTTGCCTTCAAATAGACAAATGAAAATCTAGTTCATTGAAGTAAGTATTTGATAAACAAAACATGTCACACAACACAAGATGGTGCATGTTCAGATGTCGACTTTTCTGTTCTATATTACTTACCAGACGGACGAACTGGTCCCACAGCGGCTGTTGAAATGAATGACAAATAAAATAAATAAGTGAAAAGGGCAGGTCACTATAGCCCGATTATCACGACAGCAGAGCCGTACTACCATAAAGTAAACAAGACATTTACCCCCCGTCATCACCCCCTTCATATTTCACATTCGGTCCCTTTTTAGGTAAAAAGACATTATGAGATGCAATGAAAGGCCTTAAGGATTTACTGAAAGTATCGTCAAAATGTAGAAAATGGTATTATCTAGCCTTTTAATTTTTCTGGTTCTGCCCCCAGCCTCCCTAGTAAATGGCGCCTTTATGGCTAGTCCTCTTTCCCTCGATTGTGTGTTATGTCTCGCCGTGGCCCTTACGACGTCGCGTCGAACAAGAACAATAGAAAGTAACGAAGGCCAGATAGCGATGGAAAGAGTAAAGCACAATTACCTTTGCAGGCCTTGCGTTTGATTGCTCTGACTATTCTGCCCATAGTGCGGAAGTTGGCAGTGTAGATATGTGTACGCGACGAGGCCATCTGTAACAGCTGCCGCATCTTGTACCTCCTACCCACCCCCACGGCAATAATCGTGACACCACTTTTCTTGAGCCTCTGTGCAGGTCCCCTCACATCATCATAGGATTTGCCATCCGTCAAGACAACGAGAACTCTCCTATTGGAACTTGCTTTTCTGTACAAGTAGTTTCTCGCGGTGTTTAGAGCTCGCCCAGTCTTAGTTCCTCCTCGTGGATATCGGATTCGCCCGATTGCACCGAGTGATCTGGCTTTGCTAGAATATTTGTTGAATCTGAAGAGACCGTATGCACGAGACGAGTAGAGCACAGCTCCGACGCGAGAGCGACTCCTGCCAATCGTGAAGACATTTACCAAACTCTTGATAAACCGCAGAACTCGTTTGAAGTTACCTCTTCCTGATGCTTCAATACTTCCCGAGCCATCAATGAGGAAGCCCAGGTCGATCTTGGCTTTGCATACTGTAATACAGAACAAAACAGAGTGAAACGGAGGGAAATACATTGAAATACGTTGAAAATTCTCGAGACAGAGAGAGAGAGAGAGAGAGAGAGAGAGAGAGAGAGAGAGAGAGAGAGAGAGAGAGAGAGAGAGAGAGAGAGAGAGAGCGAGAGAGAGAGAGAGAGAGTATGTGTGTGTGTGAGAGAGAGAGAGATGCGAACAAACAAACAAATAAATAAATAACAAACAAACAAAGAAGCAAATAAACAGAGGCACACAAGCAACGACAGAGTCAAAGAGTTAATAGAGATAGAAAATTTAATTAAACCCATCCATGCTGTACTAAATAAAGGGGTTGCAGTGCATGATGGATCTTACCTTTACCGCCAGGTGGCCTTGGTCGCGGGCCTGGTTTTCGTCCTAGAAGAAGGAAAGCAAAAGACGATAAACTAACAACAAAGATGACAAATCAACCACTAAAATATATATGTGAAGTAAACATTTATATAAAATGAGAATTATAGAGGTTGATAAACAAAACGTTGGTGTGGTATGTTTATTGCCAGTATGTTAATTTGTTACATTGAGACAGGGTTTTGTTAGAAAGTTTCACTCAGTCGTGTGAGTGAGTGTGTGTGTGTGTGTGTGTGTGTGTGTATGTTTGTGTGTGTGTGTGTGTGTGTGTGTGTGTGTGTGATGGGAAAAAGTTAAAGATGGAAATAGGGGGTTAGAGCTCAAGAGCGGTAAAATATGAATAATATTTAAATGATTTGGTTTAAGGTTTGTATACAACATGTGAAATTGATCAAAAAGCAAAAAATAATTAATATTTCAAGATGTAACTATCGAAAAAGCTAAAATTTTGATAAGCAAGATTCAAATCAATATTCATTCAGTCCACACTTTACTGCCGACAGAATCATTATTTGTTGTCACTGTCGTTGCAACCATTGTGGGAAACCATAACAAAAGCCATGTATTGAAGACGGACATTGGCAGTAAAACTATACGGAAGATATAGGTTCTTAGTAAGAAGCTCTGGGCAGTTGATCAATCCGCCACACTCAGGACCCTCGCTGTAAGCGGCTTGTATAGTAAGTACTAGGGCCTTAAGCGGCTGCTATTACAGGCAACAGTTAAACAAGCAATAGTTACTGGTTAAAGATCTCAGTTGTTTGATAGTTGATGATTTATTTAATAGTTCTTGAAGGTAAAATCTATTTATTTTTAAAGGTTGAATGGTAAAATTTGATGTATTAACCCTTTAAGACAATTTTGCCGAATAATAACTACTACTACTACTATACCACTGCTACTACTACTACTACTACTACTAATACTACTACTACTACTACTACTACTACTACTATTAC
>JANVCJ010038329.1:0-13629 GCA_026413505.1 Epizoanthus ramosus | reverse complement strand
TGATAATATAAACATAGACCAACATAGTCAGCCAGCCTTCAGGTGAAAAGCTCGGCACTTCACTTACCCTTGGTAACCTCTAGTTATTATTGTTATTGTTATCACCAAGATGCATTCACGTTGTATCTTCGTTGCAGTTTCTAAGTGGCCCAAACTGCCCAAACCAGTGAAGGTCGTGCAAACTAAGGCAAACAAACTCAGCAACAGGTACAAGGCAATTGTGTAAAACTTGTTACGTAGTTCCTGCTGATTTTTCATGCCAGCATAAATTTCTAAGAATAGATGTGTTCTAAAGGTTATCTAGCTTTTGTTCTCTTTTTAGGTTTTATCCTTACAAAGAAGTAGAAACAGATGCGATTCTGGCTATTGATGACGATATTATTATGCTGTCTAATGATGAACTGGAGTTTGGATTTGAAGTAAGTTGTAAAATCACGAGTCAAGGGCATGTATGTGCGACTGAGCTGAATTGGGAAGAAGTTCCTGTAGCATAACAAAATTGGGGATTTTGTCCGAAATATTGTCATGTTCACGTGTCAAACAATGATTTACCAGGGTTGCTTGGAAACCAGGAAGAACATAGTTTGCATCAGATCAGGGAAATTCTAAAATCCTCATCAAAGTCAGTTGCAAGTTAGATAAGATATATTTTGGTTGCTACCCGAATGACGTGTATTGTGTTGTGGCAGAAAGGGTTCAACAGTTGAATGAGCTCTAGTTCATGTGTTAACTAGTGTTAACCGTTCATATCTCTGTTAGGTGTGGCGTGAGTTTCCGGATAGACTGGTTGGGTTTCCTGGACGTGTTCACCTGTATGATAATGTGACTCATACGAAGCTCAAGTATGACTCGGAATGGACCAATGATGTTTCTATGGTACTCACGGGCATTGCCTTTCACCACAAGGTACTTGTCAGTTATTTGATCTCTGTAAGTCCATTTCCCAAACTAAGTGAACTTTCATAAGCGCTGCTTAAATGTGAATCTCTTTGTAATGAAGACTCTGTGAGCCCTGCGAGTGTCATTCAAGACTGAGGGAGGTGACATAACTTCTCCAAACGCGAAATGCAAGCTCTTCATGAGTACTATTAACTTTCTGAGTCTCGATGTGTTTCACAACTTAGTGATATGTCATATAATTACTTCTCAACACTTGGGTACAAACACAAAGTGTGGCCTTTCAATTGAAAGCTCTTGATGAGTACTATTAACCCTTTGAGTCCTGAGAGTGCCATTCTAAACTGTGAGAGATGCCATGGAAGTTCCAAATGGAAGCTCGTAATTGATAACTGGACTACAAGTTTCAGTTTTTTTGAGTGAATAATCATCAACGCTTCAGTATAACGTAATTGTGCAATCATAAACAATAAACAGAGTAAATCAGTTTAAGTTCAAACAAGGCTTTTCACACACTGATTTTCTCACTGACTCCACTCTGTTGCATCCCACGAGTTTCTGCAACACATCAAATTAAAAATAACCGTACTTATATAGCGCATCATACGTAACGTCTCGATGCGCTTTACAATTATATATAAGGCGCCGATGGCTGCTGGTTACAATGGAGATACAGGCCACAACACCGGGATCACTACCCTACTCTTATCGACTAGTGTGTGGGTTCTTTTAAGTCCCCCGATAGAACGTCGAGAGACTAGACCAACGGCTTAACGTCCCTGTCCACGGACGTGCCCACATGCACTTATTTTCTGGAGCCTATAAGGTTCAAGTTTTACTTCGTACCATTAAAGATAAATACATTATACATTAAAGAAACAGAACAGGTAGGTGGTATAAGCTAGCCAAAATAACCCAAAGGGGCTACACGAGTAGAGGAGCTTGGCCTATATTAATAAGTCTATAGATAAATCTTCACTGAGGCATCTACACTGATTAGTTCACACAATTCTCTGCATCAGCTCGTGTTTTTTGGTCTAGTCTCTAGAAGTGACTGGCATCATTTGCTTGGATTAGCCAATTAGATTAGATGTTTTCAGATTGACGTCAAAACATTCTTGAATGTAGTATGCTTCCAAGAGACTTAATATGTCTTGTTCTTTCCCTTTCGTGATATAATAGAACAAAACGCTTAGTACGTAGTCGTTCTGGACCTGATTAGCGTTTTAACTCATGGACAAGCATCGTTTGATATAGACTACTCTTTTTAACCCCCTGAGCCCAGTGAACGTCTTTCAAAGGTGCATCAGATATCGTAACTTCTCAGTATTGCGCAAGAATAAATGAAGCTATTGATATCTTTCTTGTTCATAGGCGATTTTACGCTGACGTAACGTTGATCAAGAAACCTTTTCAATTCCAAAAAATTGTGAAACACCCAAAGATTGTCAAGCCCATTCATAGTAATAACTTAAGTTGTTGCTATTATATTGTTGTTGTTGTTATTATTATTATTATTAGTAGTAGTAGTAGTAGTAGTAGTAGTAGTAGTATTATTATCTACACCCTCCTGTACTTAGGTGTCTAAAGCAGAGAGGGGTCTTACCGGAGTGGGGCCAACAAATTTTGTATGCAGCAGTTGATGAGTGTTTTGTTTTCCATACGCAGTATTTTAGCCATATATATTCGTACATGATGCCAGCCCACATACGCGACTGGGTGGATACCCACATGAACTGTGAGGACATTGCCATGAACTATATGGTGGCAAACTATACCGGGAAAGCCCCTATTAAGGTCTGTTCCTTGCAGTAGAGAGTGGTTTATATGTTTATCTATACGATACCTAGCAGCGGACCCGGGTGGTGATAACAATAGTATGAGTTGGGTGATACTCCATAGACCGAGCCACGGCCATGTTTCCCTTCTTTCTTTGACGCAGTCTCTTTCCTACCATTGTTTCAATTTCCGTAATCTGCAGGTTTGGATATTCCCTGTGTATAGCTGTTAACCTGTCTCGGTGGAATCTATCTACGTTTTTTACCAATTCGACTTGTCTGCATGTCTGTTTACCGGAAGTATGTGTCAGTCTTTATATGTGTCTGTCCGTCTGTCAGTCAGTCAGTCAGTCAGTCAGTCAGTCTGCCTAGCTATCAGTCCCTCAGACTAGCTATGTCTTATCTGTTGTATTTCCGTCTATTTTTCAGTCTGTGTTGTCTGCTGCTGTCTATATAGTTCTGTGAAACACTCATAGAGTCTGCACCTTCCCTCGTTTTATTCAGGTAACACCCAGGAAACGGTTCAAATGCAATGGCTGTGCAAGCGAGTCTTTATGGGCGGATCCTAAGCACTTTGTTAAACGTTCCGAGTGCTTGAACGAATTTAAACGTACATACGGCGTAATGCCCTTGAAAACTGTCGAGTTCAGGGCTGACCCTCTACTGTTCGGTGAAAAGCTTCCAGACAGAGTGAAAATGTACAGAGGCGTTGGCACAGTGTGAAGATCAGTTGCCTTTCAAAAGAAGAGAGCTACTGAAATATTTGGAGATTAATTCGAGAGCGCGTTGGACAATAGATCATTCCACAGAACTTTATGTGAAAGATACCCAATCTTCGCCTTAGCATATTAATGTAACTGATATACTGACGAGAGTGTGCATCAACGTCAACTTACACTTTTAAAACTCCTTCAGCATCAAGTTACACCGTATGGCGTGCTCTCCTCATACCCACGTTTCTCACACTAAAAATAGACAAGATTACTCATCCTGACAGATCGCAGTCGTACAGGCTTGTTAGGGTGTCTAAACACAGTTTCACAGTATTAAAAGGAGGGCAAATCCATTTCTAATCATTTCGTAAACAATCTTCAATATCAATGTATTTTTTACCTCAGTACTTAATATTATGTCAGCGACTATATTTCGCGCACAAAAGGTATCTTAAAGATGTCTCCATGGCACTCGTTTATCTTACAAAGCCACCTTAAATTTTCTAAATAAAATGGTTTCTCAAAATTCACCCGATAACTTTTCTCAAAACTTTGCAAAATTTCAAAAATGTTCTTTCGCAAAATCAGGAATTTCGAGAAAAGTAATGTATATATTAATCCCCATAATATATTTTCAAAGCATGTTCTGTGCCAATACCACTTCCTTTCAACTTTCTCAATACGTTAGCAAGCAGATTCTGAGAAATTGCATATTTCGTCATTTTAAAGCCTATTATTAAAGGTACTTCGTTGCCTTGGAAACAATGTGGCAACCTAAAGAAGAACAAAAGCAGACGTTGTGTTCTACGAGTTGCTGCGACGGTCAAGTTTAGTTGGAGTAAGCTCAGGACTAAAGAATGAGGGCAACATCGGCAGATGCAAAATGACAAACATATATTGTATATTTTTTAAGTTCTATTGTAAAAAGTAAAGTTTTGTATTGTAAAGATATTGTAGACTAATATTGAAAAGCTTGTTAAGGTTTCAAATAAAATATGCGGTATGTATGTTGTGGCAGTATATTTTTAATCATAAAACGCAAACGCAAAACAAACGCAACCTTAGACTTATGTCAGTAATAAAAAAAATTAAAAAAATTGAAATAATTAAAATCATCATCATCATCATCAGCAGCAGCAGCAGCAGCATCAGCAGTAGTTGCAGCAGCAGTAGCAGCAGCATAATAGTTAAGTAGACGCCGATGTGGATTGTCCGGACATTTGTCCCGAGTTAAAGACTGCATACCTCCCAAGCGGTCATAACATTATTGAAGTTTGAACGAATGAATAAGTGTTAATCAGAGGTTTAATAAAGCAATCCCGTTTATTCAACATCTGATTATTAGGGTACAATTGTTTCCATAGCTTATATCTTTCCAAATCTCCCTATTGTCTTCCCTTTTTTACGCAAAAAATATTTTTTCTTAAATAAGTTTCCATGTTCTCTATTCTCATTGTGTTTGGACAGCTTTTGGGTTTCTCTGACCTTTCTTTGGATAGCTCTTTGAACTTTCATCTTTAGATAGCTTTTTAAATATATGTTCAGATAGCAGTTTGTTCGCTCTTCATTCAGCCCGTTGATCTCTTTGATCTTTCTGTTTCTGCTCTCTTTGTTTCAGCTATGGCGAGTAGACTTAGAAAATTTCTAAGGTTTCAGAGTAAGCAAAGAGTTTTCAAGCCGAGAATCGAACACGATCAACCGCTCTTCAAACAATGTACTTACCAACCGAGCTAACCGGTCGATTCGAGGTCATTTGGGTTACTCCGAGTTTTGAAAGAACCGGTTGGTTCAAGGTCATTTGGGTGATCTATGTAGGTAGATTACACAACAGCAATTAAATACATCTAAAAAATTGCAGCCATTTCGAGATACACTCTAGTTTAGTCCGAACACCGACAGCTGAACACATATGACATCATACCCGAAGTCTAAGAGAAATCTAAGAGAGAAATATATAGCCATCCAACTATAACTAACACCGAAAGAACGAGGAATGACCCAATAAAACCTCAAACCGAAGCTAGGTATCAAGTTTTCCACCAAGTTTCGTTGTGGCCATATGTGCTCGGGAAGTGGAGCTCATCTGGTACTAAAACGGGTAATTTGAAAGCTAGCAAAGTCTTCTTGGTTTTCATGAAATCGTCATCAGTTAACTTATTTAGATAACTGATACAAATGCAGACATTATATTGCCGATATTTCCGCAAGGTTTTGGTTTTGTTTCATTTAATACACGCTGCATTCGGTATGGGGCAAAAGGGCTTAATGCAACCTAGAATTAAACTTATTATGCGTAAATATCCCCGATACCCAAATTTGCAATCGAGACATTTAGCAGCTATCCGCGATCGAAAAATCTGGATAAGATTGGAAGTAACTGAGAAAGCAACTGGAAGGTTGCTAGTTACTCAGAACAATATTTCCTCATCATTCACATACTGAGATTTGACAATCTAGGTTGTTACTGACTATATACCAGCGTGATCGGTTGTGGCAAAAATATGTGCCAAAAATACCGACTCAAAAGAAATTAAATCCGAGTGACAATGATTGTATTTTACCCCAAAAGTTGTAAAGATTAATCGCAACTCAATTATGAACTACCCTAACAATTCTAATAACCACCCAAACGGGATGTACAGACTGTTCCGATAGTTGTATGCAGTCAGCGGTAAGCCGGACTAGACAGGCGCTGGCCGGCAAGGCAATAGAGTGCTCCTTTTCAACGGAAGATTCTAAATTCACTCCACTTCAGGTTTAAGATGCTAGTTCCAGTCTCCCCTCGGTTAGGGTTGGGGTTAGGTTAACCTAACCCTAACACCTATCCCTAACCCTAATCCTAACACTAACTCTAATCCTAACACTGATCCTAACCTAGGATAGACTGGAATTAGAATTACTGCACATATCAGTTTTCTGTCTGCCAGCTTGTACCTGATGTCGAGTGAATGTCAAGTTGTGGTTTAGTTTCATATACCATATCGCAAGAGAGACGGTGCTCTTATTTTAATTATCGACGCATTTAACTAGGAACTTCAACCTGTAAGAACTGTCTTCAAGCATGGATCGAACAGTTAAACCTCTAATCAGGAAACCACGTACGTTTTCGATAACCGGAATGTAATGGCAAGTCAAAAAATAATACCATTCGAGAAGAGATCTCTCATCGCCCCACGAAAAAACAAGAGACCTCTGTGAACTTATCAGGAGACCACGTACGTTTTATCGGTAACCGGAATGTAATGGCAAGTAAAGAAAATAATAGATGTCTGCTCGCAGGACCGTTATTAGAATAAACCGTTCTTACATGCATAGTTACTGGATTTACTGTTGCCTGCGATATTATAGCACCATGCTGGTGTACCTTGACAACAGAGCTGTAATTAGTTTCTTTGGTTAGGTACACCAACATGGCCGCCATACCAGCGGTTATTTGAATCTCCGAGGATTGAGTGAAATTCACCCGACACCCAACAATAGAAAATATAATTGGCCTATCTGGGTGTCTCCAGCAAGACCGTTTACATGTGTAAGAGTAAGAAAAAGACAACTCGGCTAAGCAGGTGCTTCCTGTCAAGCACACCCAGGAACCCGGCTAGCCGAGCTCTTATTATCTTTCTCCATGCTTTCAACATCCAAGGATAACTATATGCTGGTCCAAAATGCTCACTATTGTTTAGTCTTTTACCTTTATTATTATCAACGGGCCCACTGTAATTGGCGACGGCTGTTGTGGATGTCCCTATTACTGTTCTATTTTATTACGGCTTTTTTCTCTTGTCTATGTGTACTTTGAAGTAATTGTTGCAAATTGTCGAAGACTAATAATAAATAAACTACTAGTAGTACCAAAACAAGTTGGCTTTGGTTTGTACTCTTGCGCTCTTTACTGATGTTCTCCGTGCGTTTAGGTTCTGAGCCAGGATCTATTCAATATGCTTAAAACTGTTTAATATTGTACTGCTTACTTATTTGATCAATTTTACATGTGGTTACTTCAACTTCTTAGTTGTCAATACTTCCTTTATTATGTACATAAATTACATGTTTGCATTTATTTCTCATAGACTTTGAGCACATTATATGTGACCCATACGATTGGTACCACTTTTGTTTGTACATATAAAGATCTACATTCCTGTTACATAATCTATTTTAACTTTTATCCCTTACCTGGCTGCATAGGTTTTATTAAACATTAAAATTGGATTGTTCGGAAGTTGCTGCTTCTCTCGTCATTTTTTCTATATATGCAAACGACTATAATTTCGTTTTCAGTTCAGACAAGGACTTCAGAGGCCGATTTAGGCGATACTAGTCTGTTGTCATTACTTTGCGGTGTAGTTTTCTTCTCGCACAAGCGAAACTAGGAAACGGCACTGGAAAAATGGCGACGGAAGAGTTTATCCAGGTTTGTAAAATATAATTTAACTAGAACCCGAACCTAGAGCCATCTAGGCAAAAAAGAAAGGAAGGGATCTCCAACCTCACTCAACGTCTAGTTATAAAACTCTTGTTCAATGTGACTGCATTTTCGCAAATTATTTACATCAACGTGTAATTATAATCTTGATTTTGTGTTTTGTATACTATTCTATACTGGACTCTATTTAAAATATTTCATTAAATAAAATGAATAAATAAATAATTAATACATAAATACATTGTCATGTGAGAAAACGATATATCTGTCTCTTACATTTTGCCCCTGTTCGCTACCATCATGAAGGGTACTTTGCAACATGCTGAAGGACACTTTGCAGCATCTTTGAGGGACACCTTGCAGCATCTCGATGGACACTGCAGCATCTTTAAGGTCACTTTTCATCTTCTTGGAGAACACTCAATACATCAGTCTTGAAGGGCATTTTGCAGCATCTTCAAGAGTATTTTACTGTATATTGAAGCCGACATTGAAGCATCTTGAAGGATGCTCAAGATTGCACTGCAGCAACTTGTAGAGCACTTTGCAAAATCTCGACGACTACATTGTAACATAAAGAGTACTTTGCAGCGTTATGAAAACAATTCGGCAACATCTTGAATAGCTCTTTACAGCATTTTGAAGAACTCTTTACGGCATCTTGAAGAGCACTTTAAACCATCTTGATAAACACTTCTTCGTGATCATTACAGCATTGTTTGAAGTCTGAAAGTTTGTTGTATATTGCGATAGTTCACAAATAAGTTGCAATATCTAGAAGAATGCACTGCTCCATTGCGAACAGTGCTTTATAACCGTTGCCACTTTAAATTTGAAATTCCACTTTGAAGAAACCAGAATAATATAAGCACTTTGCCGTACGTTCTAATGAATTGGAATCCTTCTCCAACGCAACTGAAGGCACTCGAATAAGCTGAGCATTCTTACCAAAATCTTTAAGCCTACCATCTCGTTTCTATACTAGTGCAATTGGGACGATTTGTTGGGAAACATTTAGCAGTATATCCAGATCTACCTTCTTGGCTGGCTACCTCTGTACTTGCTTTTATTTAAAGGAATATTGGCATTGTAACGATTACTATTTCGCGGTTGTCGTGAGTCACTATGTTCTTCATCGTCTGAATATTGTTCACGGTCTGGTGACACTTCAGGCCTACTATGACGTGAATCACTTGCATCCATATCTTCATGACTTTTGTTTACATCTCCCTGCATAGGCTTGTGAGCATTTCTCTGGTACTGCTTTGCATATGAATCATGCACTTGGCGACGATTTTGTCGAGGGATTCTCCGTACTGGAAATATATTCTTTTCGTCAAGGGGTTTTTCAATTCTTGGAACAGTTCTTTGTTGCGGCTGTGGTTGAGCATGATAGGCCCCCTGTCTTCTTCGATCAACATCGTCAGTGAACTTACTACCATGGTAGTTATATTCGCCACCTGGGTGTCTTTGTCTGACCGGTGCTCTGGACCTCTCATCAGCAACTGATACGGATACCGACTCATATGATGACCGACGACGTAGTCCTTCCTGTTCCTCTGAATGTGATGAATCCTGCACTGCCGAGTCCTCGTATTCCTCCTCTTCTGATTCCTCAGGCAGAGGAGGTAGTTTGCTATGGATACTCCATTGCATGACGCAGGCATCATTACCACCTGTAGTGAGTAGAAACGTGTCCGTGGGAAGGAAGTTCATGCGAGCCACTGCTGAGCCGTGACCTCTTGACTGGTAATACTGAGCCTGAAAGATAATAAACAACACACTTAGTGTGGATCAACAGTGATAAAATGTCACATTTGTAATGATAAGCAATGATAAGTATTGACGTTGGTGTTAATTAACGCATTAAGTATCTTGTAACAATCAACTGCACTGTCAACGTCACCATCAAATCACTTGGGTATTTGTGACGTAAGGATAGATTCAAGGCTTAGTGTCTTGAATTTCTGGCAGTCTCATGTATTCGAAGTATTCCTGTCATAAATTTCGTATCATACATTTCATATTGAAACTTTTATTTCTTAAAAAAGATTTATTCCACCATATCATAATACTAATAATAATAATATCAGTTCTTTGTACGCATTTAGCTACGCCTCAATGCGTTTACATTATAAAAGAATAAGTCGTTTTGTCTCCAACTCTCTGTACAATAACAATGGATCTACCGATTGTAACAGTCCTGAATATTGTTACTGTCTCTCGATATTACATGTATTCAAATATATTACAACTTCAATCATTTGAAAAAAAACATACCCCAGGTTGACTGCATGGATATCTGAACAGACGAACATAACCAAGTTCATCTCCAACAGCAAAAAGATCTAAGGACTTTGACAAATCAGAGCTCGTCACCAGATTTCCTTCACTGTCTCCAAGCGGCCAAACACCTGGAGGAATAATCAACGACAGGATTACGATTTCAATTGGTTAACTTCAATAGACGTTACATACGGTACAACATTCTTCAAATGACGGGTCACCAATTCGTAAATGCCAGAAATGGAAACCGGATAAGCATTGGTGAAGTTTTGTAAATCTTGCAGATGACGGACAAGTCTGTGAAATGAGCCATACGATCAGACATACAACTTTAGAAATTTACCAGTGCCTCAATTCTTAAGATGCAATTTCACAATTCGCTTATCATCTTTGGTTTCTTTGTTCTATATATCCCATGGTATAAAAGTGATATTGTAAAATATTCTTAGTGAATGCATCTTTTAACATCACAAACATACAAGTAGCAAATTCTGACAAAAAGAAACAACTTCATCTGCCACATTTAACTGTAAGTTATATTTAGTCCGTCATCTCACCTGCTATGTCATAGCCAAGCATGACATTGCGTGTTGCCCACTCCGTATCTCGAATGATATTTTGGGACTCTTCACGTTCAAAGCCACCGATTTCCCCTGTCAAAGATTAAATTTGCTCATCAGGCAAACCCAATGCCTACAAGTACAGCCTCGCTCTTATAACATTTCCAATTTCTATAACACCAAGCATATCCTAGAAGTATTCTACCAAAGATGCTGACTGTTAACGTTTTAATAAGCAAAAACAAACTTGAATGACTTCAGTTTTACAATGTTGTTTGCTCGCAACTTTCTTTCAACAACATTTGTAACAACCACTTACATACAACATTCATTGGCAAAATTGTTTCCTGTTGCACAAACTGCTCACATAGTTGCAGGTTCTACATATGTTCTACAATACATTATTCGGCATAGTGTGATGTATATATCCCAGCTACACAGGTATTGGCCCAATTTATACTAGAGACGAATCATCCGTCTAGACGGATGATTCGTCTGCTCGATAATTCGTCTAGATATAAATACGAAGACGGATTTTGACGGATTTAGAGACTAATCATCCATCTCAGACGAATAATCCGTCTTGTAACACGTGTTACCAGACGAATTGTGCACAGACGAATTTTGCCTCATAATTCGTCTCTTGCCCGAATTTATATCTAGACGAATCATCCGTCTGCACGAATCACCCGTCTCAGACGGATGATTCGTCTCTAGTATAAATTCGGCCAATGAAAACGGTGGTAACTTAAGTAAACAAAATCATTGTTTATATATCTATTTGTTGCTTCTCAAAAAATGCGTATTTGTTATAAAGGTTAACAACATATTGCTTGGAAGTCGCAACTCACTGACGTCATAATCCAAGACTTAAAAAGTGCAAAATAGGGAAACGCTCTTTTGTCTGTTCTGTTTTGTGTGATGATTATGGCCTCCAATGACTTTACAAAATAATTGAGAATAACAAATTCTTTCATTTCAGTTTTCACTTCAGGATTCCTTGAAGTATTAGATTTCGAAGACACTGGTTATATTTCCGGTTTTGTTATTATTTATTAAATAAAATGTAGTTATTCCTTGTTAGGTAATTACTATTTCTTTGATCTTATAAAATTGTCAGTTTTGTGAAATTATCTGATTCCTTTAGTATCCGCTAGAGTAGCTATACACATATATATTAGTTCAGGGTTGGTGCCCTCGTAAGATTTTTATTCACGATCGAGTTGCGATTCTTTAAAATGAGTGATCAAAACTTGCAACCATAACGTTATTTGTCTATTTTATAAGTACTGAGATAATATAAATTTCTCGATGAGTCAGACAAAAATGAACGAGGTCGTCTTTGACACTTTAGTGGCTCCCTTTTATTTATTTTGAACGTCTCAAATCCATTAATAACACATATTCTTGTTAAAACTATTTATAAATTATATAACCCTGAGCTGCAGAACATGTTTCCTTTAAGTTTCAATTTCTACCTTCTTAAGGCAAGTTTTCACGAGTTGTCAAGGTTGGCGATTCCGATTCAGACTGGTAAAGGATATACTTCATCGTGTTCCGCTAAGGAATGCCTCAGTAATTAGCGATAAACCAGGCCTGCGTCTTATACGGATTACACTAAACACGGGTAGCTCTATGATAGCTACAAATGTATGACAATAGCCGGAATTTCTCAGCTAAAACGAGTGGAAGCAGCCGCTGCACTGTATACCCGTTGTTAGTTCACTCAGAGTTGTTTATTTTGTTACTGCTAGGAAATTGCAGTTTTGTCTGTTATGTGACCTGAAAGCTGATTTATTTCAATTGAAGAGACTTCGTTGTTTTCCATCCTCTGTGGGGTTTTTATCTTTGAGCGTAGTCCGGCTTTTTCCGCCATTCTCTCCATCAAAGTATTTTAAAGCTTGTTTAGTCACACAGCAGATATTTTGAACATATTTCACTTGATCATGGATACCTGAATTATGTTGGTGGTCTAATAAAACGGAGCGTCGTCGTTTCTCATCTCTGGAAGTCAGCACATAACGGCGGATACTGGGTATTCTTATTACCAGGGGACTGAAAACATTTTGAAGTGATTGGTCTTACATCTCAGGAGGAAATAGATGTAGCTTTCATATCTATTCACAATTTTGTCAGAAATGGGACTAATATTCTCACACGCATTGAAGTCAACGCTTCTAATTTCTTTTGCAATCTGTTCCCCACATCAGGTTGGGGTGCTAAACGGTGTCTCCAATTTATTTCTTTGAAGGCTTTGTTTAAAATCTGATGAGGAATATTTAAAGGTAGACATTGTAAATTGCCGGTAGTGACTTCAGAAAATATGTCATATCATAACAAACAAATAAGAAATATGATATCGGAGATATTGCATAGCTCTTGAAATATTTATTATCAAACCACAGGCGAAAGTTCACTGAAATTGCTCAAATATTAAGGGAGAATAAACCTCAATTTCGTTAAAAGCTTCAAAATGCTAAGCGAGAAAAAGCGAAGTTTCTAGTTCCAATGTTATTATCACTGTTTGCTTAGAGGTGTTTAGGCTTAACACTTACTAACCAATTACAGGCAAGGCAGCAATGTGATACCTCTAGTCTTGTCATTGCTTGTTTGCTATGAATACTTAGTAATTGTATACCAACAATATACCGTAAAAGCTGTAATAAGCCACTCCTCGCTATTAAGCTCCTCCCCTCTAAAGCTTGAAGTTACTAATAAGCCTTCCCCCCCAAAAAAAAGATGCCTAGATTAAAACATGGCATAAGATGACTCGGTAGCGTTTCAGTATGAAATATGGCTGTATTCAAAGTCTGTATTTGTATAACATATGTGTTTAGCACCGACGAAATGCAAACTGGTTCATATTCATTAAAGCTGGGTGATGTTTCTGGTAAAAAAAGTAATAACTCCCTCTTTGGCCTCCAGTGAGTTTTAAATAATCCCCCCTCTCTAATAAGCGCCCCTCTCTAGTA
>JANVCJ010038218.1:0-13630 GCA_026413505.1 Epizoanthus ramosus | reverse complement strand
AGGTTTATGGGTATCCAGAAAATATTAACGGAGCTACGAACTGATAACTGAAAACACTGCACAAGGTGTACCGTAACTTTAATGCAACAGAAAATAAAGTACGGAACAGCAAGTTTTATCACTTGTCTTATCAAATAACGAAATGGTTCCAACTGAATATTGAAAATAATTCTTGATTCCCTGTGACGTTTAATTTAAGAACGACCAGAAAACAGAAAAAGTGTTTCGATGACTGTCGGCACTTTCTGATACTCTCGTAGCAACTAGATAGCTGGCGACTATATCTCAACTTAAGAAGTTAATATTTCGTAAGCTTGAAGTATTCTTTAGTTAATTTATTTAGGATTTTGTCTTTTAGATACTGTAATATCTGACATTTCAGTGTAGCCTTGTTCAATCAGTGCGAGTAAATGATATATATAACTGATAAATTCTTTCAAATATGGACAGACATTGCTTCAAATTATAGTAAAACGTTTAGACAGGAAAAGGACATCAAGAAATATAAAACAATCATATAGATAGACAGTCTAAGAGTGCATTCCACTTGTTGGGTCAGTCGGCCCAATACAACTGGTTCAGGCCATTGTAAAATGAAGGCCGAGGCGCGCGCGAGCATTTTTCCCGCCAAAACTCACCAAATTCCCGCACTACGGTCGGCCAGAACAGGAGTAGGCCTAGATACAATAAATCTCAAAAAAAACTCTAAATATCTTTCTGGATATTCTCATCAAAATTCCTAAATTTCTCCTCAATTTGCTCTAAATTTTTCACTGAAAATGTTCTAAATTTCTCAGGAATATCATTTTTTTTCTAACGTTTTCTTACCCTACCTTTCTCTTTCTAGACAAATTATTTGCAGTTGGTGGCTTTAAGCGAGATAAAACAGAGTTAACTTCATCTTCTCTGCGTTCCACTTCGACGACTTCGACTCATTTCGTCCGCCATTGGTGATTTTAAAATCATTGCTGTACCAATGGAATTGTGGGATATACTGCCGAACGCTAAATCTCAGTGCTGACTATGTAGTATCGCTGGCTCGTAAATAGAACAGAGGCCTCGGAAATTGCCAAAAAACTGAAGACTTGTGAAGACAGCCCGGTTCTTCGGCTCTTAACAAGTAACTATATATGACAATTGCTCTAAAAATCCACAATTTTTTCTAAATTTCCTCAGATTTTCTAAAGATCTAAAAAAATATCCGGAAATTTGTATCAGTAGGCCTAGCCGGAACAGGACAACCAAGCCGCTCCAAAGCCCTATTTACACTAGCGATAGATCAAAACCTTCCGTTCTTTCCGTTCCGTCTCCGTTTTACAGTCAGTGTTTGTATGGACTCTGGTGCTTCGCTTTCGTCTCCGTCGCTAGTGTAAACCAGGATAAATCCATCATCTAATTCCCACAATTGACCATAATAAAAAAGATGGCCGCTGTACATTTAACCACAATACCTTGCGAACCTAACACAAAGAATACTGAGGCACAAAGAAAGCCATATATTTTGGCGAAAGTCGTCCCTGTACTAAAACATTGTGAATGCTAGGTTTGAAGTTTTTAGGACCTTTCAGAGCATTTTTATGAGTGTTTTTAGGGTTTTCGTGCGCTAAGAATTATGGGTAAATGTACCAGTCGCCATCTTTTTTGTTATGGTCAATTGAAAATAGAATCGCTGTGCAGCAAAATCATTTCCGTGAAATTATAACTCCTTGACACAAGTACTAAGACATAAAATTGGATGACTGACTCTCCGTTTACAGCCAATATTCTCTCAGGTGAAATGAAGCATCTTTTCTCATAATAATATCGAATTGTTTTAGAATGGTTGTAACTCCATTTTATAGACATAAACAATACTAAATGATCGCGAAGTATGTATGTATATAAAGAATATTTGCTGAGGCAACAATGAACTATTTTAATCCCTAAACACCTAGTACCAGCCCCATGTTCTGGGATGAGCCCGCGTCATATTAGCGGCTGGTACCGAGCCTAAAAACACCTTTGACGGTTTCAACAAAGAAAATTTTGTCTCAATTATCGAATCATCGAACCTTACGCACGAGTAATCGATACGCAAGGCGCCTACAACTAGTTCAAAACACTTGACATCACAACTTAGAAACAAATATGGTCTGCCGAGTAGCGGCGTCAAAGTGATATACAGAGGAAAAGAAAAATAACTTGATTGGCCGGCGTATATGTTGGCACCAGTTCAACGTATCCTAACTTTGACCAATGAGTCTTCAGATGGGTCTCATTACCGCCGCCAATATTCTGTCCCGACTCGTACGAGTCAACATACCTTGCGCACGGTTTGGACTTTGTTCTTTACATTTTGGATCTCGGCTTCAGCCTGGCAGTACAGCCTCTTCTTGATGATGGCGCCTGTTTGCGGAACAGGAGTGATAGGTGAGGCATGTGTTGGATCGTTGAGAACCAGTAACATCGCGGGCAGTAAAAGAGCCAGTGCTATATAAACGGTGCCTGTAATAACAAGAATAATTTCAATCAGTTATCCATGAATTTTCTAATTAATTTGACGTTAGATTGTGTTTCCTGAAATATAGGTATTAATTATACAACTGAGTCAGTAGAGTCCAAATAACCGAAAAAGCCCGACTGGAACGAGTACAAATATCCCACGATATTCGTACAGTAGGTTGGTTATTTGTATAGCCGGAAGTAAAATAGGAATTTAACCCACTTTAGGGATTTTGAGGTTCGGAACATTCTGAATACTACATACTGCGGACTCTTAAAATATCCAGCCATGCTACACGCTATACTTTTCAATAAGATATACAGTTATTATACAACTAAGTCAGTAGAGTCGCAAGAGAGGGAGTGGATCAAATATCCGGCTCCGATATTCGTACTTGATTATATTTGTATAGTAGGAAGTAAAGTAGTTAAAAGGATTTTATGGAACATTCTGAATGCAGTTATAGAATAAATATCTTATTGAACAGTATAGTGTGTAGTGTGGTTGGATATTTTTATTCCTCATTTGTATTTCGACTCGCGCCCTACTTGCTCGCATCCCAGTTAGCTCAGTTGGTAGAGCATCGGTCTAACATACTGGAGGTCGGTGGTTCGATCCCCGGCCTGACCAACACTCAGGGTCTTAAAATAACTGAGGAGAAGGTGCTGCCTTTGCTCTAACATCTGCAAACTTTTAGACATTCACGTCTTTTCGAATAAGGACGTTAAATCGTAGGCCCTCGGAAACCTTTGTAAATTGGGTTGCGAAACCTGTTAAGGTTTTCGCGGTTCTTAAAATATGTCTTCAAATTGTATTTCTTATACTCATGTATACTACTGGATAAAGACATTTGGCATCAGCTTCAACTTAAAGAAACTTTGGAACATCGTTTTTGCTTTACGTTTGTACTTTAACAACTGCAGTCAAACATGTTCTAACTAATAATTATCTGGGTAAAGGTGGAACGCTCGGACCTTATATGAAATGTTTTAAAACCAAAGGGAGGACATTGCCGATGTCGACGAAATACCAAGTCCTCGAATAGAGCAATGCTTACAGATATATTGTTATTTGGACTGACTTGGTTATACGATCGACCAAAAGATTTAGTGATGAAGATAAGTTAAGAGAAGCGATAGAACAGAATATACCCACCATAATGGATAGAAATATTAACTTACTTGTGTGTATCATGATGACTTGGTTTCTTTGAAGTTTCTTCTCAACTTGTTGGACTCTATTCAACGCTTCTCTTTCTACCTGAGTTCGTCCTGCTTGCAGTGGCTTCACAAAGCTCCTTATCTTCCTTCTCGGTTGATCTTTCTCTCTTGTTTGTCCGTCTCTGTTGTCCTTTAGGATGATTCATGCCTTCCAAGCTAAAAAGTGGTCCTTTATAAACCTTTTTGAATTCAATTTTTAGCAGAAATACGTAATCCACTTCCTGCACGGGGCGCTCACTGCACCACGCGCGTCATAACTGGAACTATAGAAAGGTAATCTACCGTAAAAACAAAAATCCCGTTTGCAGATTCTAACCGTGAAAGCTTTCTAGCACCATAGGAGATTAGAGCTAATATCAGTATTTGCTTATAGCTTGAAAATTCAAGCTGCTTTAGTGATTCTTATAGAACACAGTTTAATATGAGTATTCTTAAAAGTCTTAGCTTCTCCAACATGCTTTCATGGCGAGGAACTTGTAACAAAAATTAGCTTTTGTAACATCTTTATTTTTCTTTTAAATTCCGTTGTGCGTTAAACATACATGCATTATGTGATATATTTATCCAGGATTCTGCCCTGGCCCTGAGGCATTATCTCTAAAAGCTTCCTATGGTTCTAAATGTCCCGGTCACAGCTATATGTTAATGTCAAGCATCGTATTTATTTTGAAACACTTACTAATCCTTTTGTTTATTGAAATCACTGGATTCTGTTGACAAAATATTACTTTAAGATCGCTATATTTTATCCCTGGCAAAGCAATTGCAAAATGAGAATAAGGTCATAATATTTAGATCCGTTCCACATTCCGTTGGACACTAATCATTTTGATAACAACAAGAAGAAGACATATCATGAGTCAAAGTTCCTTGCAGATATATTTCAGCGTAACTCGTATAAAAGGAGTCATTGATCGTCTAAAAAATAACGGTAGTTTTTCAAAATTCTGATTATTACGCTTCGCTTTCGACAATTTTTATTCCGTATGGTGGAAGTATTTCCCTTTTCTATTTTCCTTGACGCCCCTCTGGACTCCTGCTGTGAAGCATTTGTCCATGCGTCCTAAATAATTATAGAAAATGAATCAATTCGGAGATCGAAATTTGAATTCCTAATCAATAAAACCTGCACCTCCATATCTGAGAGAGTATGTTCTCTTAGTTATCTTTCTTTTCTAAAAAAATTGAAATTGCTTCGAATACATTGCACAGTTCTTCTAACATGAGGTATACTTGTTGCGGAAACAATTATCTCCTTGAGATAAGTGGCCAATAATCGTTATTTAATAACAGCGTTTATGATTAGCAGATTATAGACATGACTGGAGGGCATCAGGAATCATACATTTCCAAATTCTCTCGGAATAAGTGAGAATGTTACTTAATGTTACTGATCTCTCCTTCTACTCAACTGATACTCTGTCGGATGGCAAATTCTTGAAGGAACTTAAAAACTCAGAATTAGAGGTTCGAGTTCTCAAGCGATGTACAATCTAATCAAGGATGGCAGAAACGAAAATGGCTCGTCACTTGCTTAAAATGGATTATTGAAGCATGATACAACTGAGCCACTCCTGGACGGGGTGGTATCACCACGATTTAACCACCTTTAATAACCTCCGCTCCCCACCCCCCCTCCGCAGGTCTGTGCTAGGTTTGTGCCCCAACAATTTGCCAGGTACCCATTTATGTACCTGACTGGAGAGAAGTGCTGTGAGAGTAAATATCTTGTCTAAGGACATTTTTAAAATACGAAGTGACAAGTAGTCATTTTTTTATCACCTTGATCAAAGTCTGAAGCGGTTAAAATAAATCTTCTGATCGGCTTTCTTCCAAAAATGCTAGAGTCTTAGATTTGAATAAACAGGAAGGAAGGAAGGAACGTTTCGCTCAAATATCACTCCAAAACTGTTTATGTATTGTTGAGTGCCCGTTTTAAAAGCCAGTCAAGTGTTTAATTTGATTTAACAATGGCGTACAAATGCAAAGTAGCCCACAAGCGCAGCATCTCAACAACTTTTCTCAGAAATGTTTAGTGCACAGATGCTGAGCTAAAGTGACAGCGTCTACTTTAGTTTCCTGCTTAATGTGTCTTTTACATATTCTAGTGTATACAAAGAATTGTAGTGAGAAAACAAATGGCTATATATCTATGAACTAAATCAAGTACACTAAATCAGTAAATGATGTTCTACCCTCTTAAAATAAAGGCCTATATTTTTTCTCTTGCGTATTCTTTTCCAGTACTCTGTTAGATCGAGCTCAGGGAAGTTTCAGTTCCGGTCCTGTACAGTAATTAATAAACAGTGCACTCGCTCTATTATCAACCACACTCTCGTGTACCGCTAAAGGACCCTTCTGTCAATTGAGAGAGGATAGTTCGTTAAAATTTGTAAGTAATCGATATTTCCTCAGAGTGAAAATATAACCTAGATAAATCATATTTTCAAGAATATAATATACTGCATTTAAAATGTTTTTATTATTTAACTCTAACAATCATTTTAAGGGCATTAACTACAAAGTTTAACAAAAACAAAAACGCCAAGTCATCGTAGTTGACAATAGGTCTTTAAATAACGATTAAGTATACGAATAGTTGCTTATATCAGTCATTTATAGCCTTATTCTAAACTTCCTGGATTATAGTTACGGTCTAGCACACGTGAAGACGTGTTCTTTATCAAGCTCGCCGTTCATAAATATATATCTGCTCTTCCGTGTGAACAAGCACGGTTCAGCATACGCACGACCTAGTTTTCCTTTATAC
Organism: Epizoanthus ramosus; assembly: GCA_026413505.1. Lineage (NCBI taxonomy): Eukaryota > Metazoa > Cnidaria > Anthozoa > Zoantharia > Epizoanthidae > Epizoanthus > Epizoanthus ramosus. The sequence continues at coordinate 7,158 of JANVCJ010038218.1, read as the reverse complement.
GTGTTTACAAGTATATTTGAATGAACAAATTTTACTTGGGTTTGAGTTCAGTAGAAATGACCCAATTTCCTTTGCAGTGAGTTTATTTGTTCCATCCGGAATAGGGGGGGGGGGGGGGTGGAAAGGGAAAAAACCCATGCTTGAGTTATGCCGGTATTTGCCGCCTGATAGCGTACGGTTTTCGAGCCAGAGTAGAGTGTAGCTTTTGTCGTATTAACATTGAAAAGGAATTGGTTTGACATAGAAGTACAACCTTGTACATACTCATTTATTTATCATGGTATTTTCACACAATACTGACAACCAAGACGAAAATGTCACTCAATTATAGGTACACTGGCCACGAGTACAATGCCCTTTCTTAGATCTAGAACAAAACCCAATTGAAACGGATTTGAAATAGAGTATACATTTTAGGGTATTAGAAAGTAGAAATTCACTAATGCTAGAGCAAGTGTTTTGAGTCTCAAGCCACACAACACCACTTAAACATTTTGACATGTGACCGTTCTCCTTCAACTGCTGCCTTTATACGAATGAACAAATATGCCTTGGTTTTAGATCCGATATACATTATACACGGCCTAATAGTCTTCGACAAACTACAATTCACTGCATAACTGACGTTGTTAGCTTGTGTGCTGAATTAACAACTATTCCTCTATCTTATTTTTAGTACAGTATACGTATGTATCACTGTTTCTACTCGACCAATTCCTGTCGCTACATTTACGGACTTTGTGAAAGTCTACTTCTGCGTGTGAATATATAAAGTTTTACCCGAATTTCGAATCAGTGTAAACATGCACAGCACACACATAACGAAATATAGTTCCCGACATGTTTCTTCCTAAGTTTACTTGCTCGTATGTATTATTAATTGCACAAAGATTCTGCTCCAGTTTTGGATCTTCTGGCGTTTGATAAAACAGGTAACAGTACAAAGCACAAGCGGATATATGTCAAGGAAAGTTATTTATAAGCATATTTAGGACCAAAGAGCCCATTAGCTTCAAATTTAACATAAGGCAGAGTAAAGGAACGAAGCAAATACGAAATGTCTTTTATGTAAAAGAAATAATATATAATCCAGTATTTTCATAAAGATAATTTATGTATTCATATTTATAGTGCATATCTGGTCGAGTATATCCAAGCTACTCCTAGAATTTATTGGACATTAGCCACACGAGTCCCTGATGTAAAACTCGAGTTGACTCAAAACTGTTTTATTGGCTAACTACTGGCAGCATGTAGTAAATGACCGCTACATTTGAAATAATAATTATAATCCACTTGTCCTTGCATCTGTACAATTGCTCCTAACAATTTCCATCAAAGTCTATAGTTTTTACACCAACTCAGGCGCGAATCCAGCGCATCGCCAACCTACGCTTAAACGACAGCCAAAACTTTTCAGAGGCCTATTATCAATAAATCAGCTTTCTTTACAATTTTGTGAAAGCGACCGACAGTCAGATCATCGTATACAAATAGAAAAACAACATTTGAACCTGCAGCGGAGAGACAGTCATATTTTGGTCCTGTATCCGTGCCTGAAACGTACTGAACAGTCGAAAAAAATATGTAGAGATAGCACATGTTCTGTTCTGCATTGTCAATGTATTATTGACGATGGCTTAAGTCATATAATGAGAAAACAGCAGGTTTAAGTTTGGTATTTTTGATGAAACTTCATTAAGAAAAGAACTATAATAGCGTGTACGACACCATCTGTCACAACGCCAAATATTATGTTTCGACATGCAATCCAGGATTTGCATTAAACTGTTTGTCATTCATACTAAATGCTTCGTCAGTAGCGATTCTTTAAGTCACGATATCGCTGGTGTACAAACAGAGCCCTCCAGAACTAATGGTAAATTTAAACTGTACGCTCTTTCCATTTACTGTGTTAGCAACAGACAATTTCAATCCTATCGTTTAGTGACATATTTTAAAATAGCGCATAGTTCTGATGAAATTTCTAGGCTCTCCACGCTCTTTGAACGCGTTGAGAAGTAACAAAAGAATCTAGCCATTGAATGCACTCATCCATGCAACGGCCATTTTGAACTGTAAACTCAATTAAAGTAAAGTAAAAATCTTAGAATTTGTACAACTTAGATATGTGTTTTGTACCTCATAACGAAATATTTTTGTAAAATGTTGTATATATTTCTTGAATATTGAGTTTGAAAAGTTAATTCAAAACGCTTTCATGCATCTCAACTCCAAAAGTGATATGAGTTTCCAGGAAGACAGATATTTTCTTAGAATTGAGTCGATATTTGCACATAAACTGTCTGCATTCTTTGTAACTCTTGAATAATGCTATTGATAAATATTGCATTGTGAATATCACAAACAAAACAAAATTAGGTTTAATTGCAATCTTGATGAGATGTAATGTGGCATTTACACCAAGACTTTCGATGAAGAAGGTGTATGGCTGACTCGTACTTGTCCTAGCTCGTACCCAATCTCCAAAAATGCGCAGACAGTGTCGTGCTAGGCTGATAATTATGTGACTGCATAATGTTCATGCAAAGGGAACATTTGGACACTACAGCAGAGAAGAAACTGCACACAAACCGGATATGTCATAAACTAATTATGGTTAACCGCAGATTACTTCCAAGGTGTACACCTGCAAAGGAATGTAAAGTGCTCAGAGAGGTCTTCCTCCCCAATCTTGAGTGGAAATGAAGTCAAAAATATGATATGAACGCATATCTTCTAGCAATGGAACATTACCTATATATATTCAAATATTAGATCAAAAACAACGCATTTTCCAAGAATAGTCAAAGTGTCCACTTCAGAACAACTTCCGCGAAAACGGGATCACATATTTTCAAGTTCCTTCAATTATATACTTCAACGTTGATCAAAAAGAGCTGATGAGGAACTTTTCATTAACGTTTCCGTTGTTCTGAAAACGTTCCCAGTTCTAATTTTAAGAGAATGATAGCTGCAACACGGAAATGTTTTGGTAGTTGCGGGAATTCTGAGGACCAGAAAGCGCATATATAAGAGATTTCGGAGATAAGGGAGACAATGAAATACGATACCGCCTGGAGGAAAGCATTGGAAACAACAAAAACTGGCATCAAAAGAACTCAAAGATGAACGGTTGGTGATCAATTTATGTATATTGCTTAACTCAGTGATAAACTAACTAATATGTGCTATCCATTTCAATATATTTTCTATACAACTAAGTCTAAAATAAAATATGCATGGAAGTATTTAGCAACAATGTAGTCTGACAGTTATAGTTTTAAAATAGAGTTCAATTTAATAACTCCAATATTTTTCTCGTTTCCATGAGTGAACCTTTTAGTTGATGTCAAAATACCGATATAAAGATGAAAGATAATTCTATGTTGATAGCCAGAGAGATGAACTCATTTATACTTTCAGGGCATTTGTTGTAACAATGGCTCAGTTTTGTATGACCAGCCTTCTCCCGGTACCTTCTAGACCATTTCTGAGGATATTTTTGTGTAACAAAAAATCTAAACTTTCCAAACATTAATTCATGTTTTTGCAGATTTATTTGGCAGTACTATGTTGCTTTATAGAAGCGGTTTGATATAACGCCATTATACAATAAATATATATAGTACAGCTCTTGCATTTTATTGTAGGTGTGGGTGAGTTACTTGGGAAATTGGCAGATGTCATCTTGATTATGTTAGTAGTTACTTTACAGATTTTGGGAAGGAAGGGGAATTTATTATAGAGAAGGAGAATTGAGGCTTCTATTTTTCATACAAATATTGGATATGAAGTATTGCCTTTTCAATGGGCAATAGTATTGTATTTGTTGCATGAAAGGTGTCTTAATTTAGAAGCCAATTTGCAGAGACAAGAAAGAATATCTTTTTATGTCAGTATTTAGTCTAATTTTGTCAAACGTGTTTCTATTTTTCGTTTAGAGAGCATGTTTAAAGACTGAAGCTGCTGTTATAGAAATGCTCAGAAGTTGCTAGTCTTCTAGGATATCTAATGATTCACTACCTTTCTGGCAACATTTAAATACAGGAGTCAGTATCCTTAATTCCAATTTTTGTAACAACTTTGTTGCGGAATTCGTCTATGTAATAATCTATAAATAATATTTCTTAACTTAGTACGTTTTGAATATTCAAAGCTCTCAGTATAAAACGTCTCAGAGTTGTTTTGACTCATTGTTTGAAATAGGTGGATAAAAGTTGAAATATGGACAGAAATAAATTTTCAAGATATAATTTGAGCTCATTTAACGTCGACTTTTCAAAACAATTTTTATGGAACGACTCCTTTTAACTTAAAAGTCCATAATAGAAGATATACCTCTCTTTCCAAACGATGGCATAAACAGGTAATTCTTGAAGTGGGCCATCTTTTAGAAAAAACCCTCAATCTCAGGATTTTGAGCCATAAGGAATTTCAAACAAAATACATAATTAAGACTTTCTAGCTCCAGAAAAATTTCCAAGAAGGATGCACTTTGAATAATATTCTTTTCAGAGAGAAGAAGGAAATCTTTCTTAGATTTTGAATGGATTTTGAGTTAATATTTAATCAAATATGCCATACAGGATGGGAATGGAAGATTCATAATTTATTTGATAGAGTGCACAGCTAAAATCTAAAATATTTACAGCTCAAATTCTGCTAAATCTTTTGGCAACTTATCCCAAGCTTTATTTACTTTTCGTCTTTACAAGGCAAATTCTAGGAATTTCAGACAGGTTATGCTGATCTCAAACAGCGAAGTGTGATGGTAGTGTATACACGTAAATCAATTGATAATCTGAATAGAAAATAAAAAGTTTTATTCAATATTGTGTGTAAACAGTACAGTTTTAGTTCTTGATGTTTATCAAAATACAATCAGTTTGCTTTATCCCGTAGTTAGAAAGGCTGAGATGTATTCGTGTTCATCTGACAAAGTTAACTGAGCGAGAGCACACACGAACCAGTTTAACTGATCAATACAGATTTTAACATTAAAATGCTTCTGGATGCTCGTAAAATATTTACTGCTCTCATGCAGAATGAGACTTTTGCTGTTCATTATGGGAGTAGCCAAGTTAGAGTTCCACACACAGTAATGATCTACAGTTTCTTTCAAAAATAAACAGGAAAATACAAATATTTGTCACAGGATTTAAAAGTGATAAGCAAAGAATTTCTTTCCAAGCAACAGAAAGGATGTTGAATTCAAGAACATCATAATCATTTCGTATATAAAGCCATTAGATTATTGGATAAAGTTCGCTTTGCATTGAAATGTTTATCCCAGTCTAAATACCAACATTTTGAGATTGCTCAACTACTGAATTTTATTTTCAAAAGTGAATAGTAGAATAATAATAGTGAAATGTTGTGGGCCACAATTTACCAATGCACTTAGTTAACTCAGCACGTAACAAATGATTCCTTTTAATGGCTATCATTATAACGTTTTCTTCAAAAATGTTAGGAAGATTCAACGAAAAGGTTACTTGTTACAGCAAGACTGTTTTAAATATATTTCAAGGAGTTGAAATATCTCTATGTGGTGTTGGTACGAAATATTTATTTCTATATATCTTCATTTTGCTGTTTTAACAATTAATTGTATTATAGTCCTTGAACCCCAGTCTCGGAGCAGAGTAACTAAAATTGATTTTGGACAAACTTGTATTGACTTAGTTAATTGGCGACACCATTAAGTTAATTTTATTTAAACGTATGTTTAAATTACACCAAGTCAAATGAAACAGTAGGAAATTGAAACCATGCGGATGTATAGTTTCTGATGTATTAAAATTACATACTAAGAACCACTAAGAAATGCTTTTGGCAATCATGAGATATCACTGTCAATTCTAAGGGTTAGCATTGACCATGCAGTGTTAATGTCAGACCAAATCTGATATGAGTTGAAAACTATATACAGAGAAAGCTAAAGCTAATTGTCATTTTTACAAATTTCAGTTAAACGTATAGCTTTTAAAAAAACCTTCATTTTATTTTGTAAGATCTAAACAGGAAACAGCCACTGCAACCTGTGGTGGAAGGTAAAATCGAGATCCCATTTCATTGTAGATTGTTCCAGTGGAAAGAATTTCTTGAAAACAGGTCATTGCTTTTGAAATAATCTATGCTACCACTGTAGAAGTCTGTCTTGAGATTAATTTCTGTTATCTTTGATTAAAACCGAACATGCCAATATTAATGTTTGTGCTAAATCTTTAACCATGACATCAATTGAATTGTTTACCAATGTGGGTGAAGGAATGGCAGGAATGCAAAGCAAATATAGCATAAGTCACGTAGACAAAGTAACATCATTTCTTGCTGTTTCTATCACAAGTCAATGTAAAATTTGTTCAGTCTTGCTTCAGTATGAATTATAATTTATAATATGAAAGTTTGATAATCACAAAATGGTATGTTTAATAACAAGACAGACTCAATGTGATGGTGATAATTATTCGAACACATCTGGTATAGAACAGAATTCGAAGCTTATTTACAACATTTTGTAACCCACAAGATGCTAAAGGGGAGCTGAGATTTCCAGATCATCTGTAAACTTGGTGATATATTTGTTAATCCTTCATTCAATTCGGTACCCCCATATTCGTGAATTCATCAATCCAAAAGAAAACATAAGCCTTAGCAGTTGCAATGTCAATATTCAGTTTAACTCACACACACATATACATACACATACACATACATGTACAAATACACACATACACATACATGTACAAATACACACATACACATACATGTACAAATAGTACACATACATATACACATATACTTACACTCACATACATGTACAAATACATATATACATACACATGCAGACATGCACATATACACATATATTATATAAGGAAATACAAAAGTGAACAAGTAGGTTTCAAAGTAAGCGAACCAGCATTACTAACAAGAAACGTTAATAGATAAATCAGTGAGCACATCAATAAGTGAGTGAGTGAGTGAGTGAGTGCGTGAGTGAGTGAGTGAGTGAGTGAATGAGAGAGTGTATTAGTATCTTGGTTAATACGTGAATAAGTATGTAAGTAAGTAGGTAAGTAAGTAAGTAAGTAGGTAAGTAAGTAAGTAAGTAAGTAAGTAAGTAAGTAAGTAAGTAAGTAAGTAAGTAAG
>JANVCJ010038107.1:0-13632 GCA_026413505.1 Epizoanthus ramosus | reverse complement strand
AAAAAACTGCTATCAATGGGGGCCCTAAATATACCTAAGATATAAAAATTACAATAAGTTAAAAAGCGGTCAATTTTTTGTTACAATAAGTTAAAAAGCGGTCAATTTTTCGCACGTTGTAAGTGCATGATGGGTAATCAGGGCAAGAATTACAAGACAAGAGTGGTTCTCGATCAGTCGATGATTTCGCTAGCTTTTTTCATCTTACCTTCCTAAACTTCCATGCAAGGAGAATAGAGATGATCTCTGCTCGCAGGGTATATAAGTATATATTTTGGGCTTACAAACTTTAGTAGCGTAATTGGTTGTGATTTTTACCTGTACTCGCCCGTGTAAGCACTGCTCCATACAAATGCTTGTAATGTTTGGTCCGAAAACGATTCAAGCGACGCGTTTCATTGAAAACTGGCATTTTCCGTTCATTATTAAGGGCAAATATTTGCTTGAACAGTAAAGTTAGTGAACCCTTTGCTTACATGAAGATTATAACCAGGATTCAGTTAATGGAATCTGTTTAAATGTTTTTGAATATATCTCCAATGTTGTTGTTCAAATTTGTGTCCGCGAAGCACTCGCCAACAACAGCTTCTGAAGTGATTCATTCAGTACTCACCGACTTTGCAAAATATACCACTAAAACCTGCCATGTGGCCAACATATATACGTATCTTTCCCCTCTCGGGAAGAATTGAATACCAAAAGTTAAAAAATCTAGCTGGGAAATAATTGAGAAACTTTAGGTCGTTCACTCAGCTCTAGATCTGTTGCATGTTACCCATCATAAGCTTACAACCGTGTACAGGTCTGTTGACCACTAGTCTTTGCAGTTTGCCACAATTGCAACAAATCGTGTGATTTCTCCAACCTTCTGTCACACATTTAGAAGAGATAAATCCTGATGCAAACTATAGTTTCCATACAAACCATCCGAGTAACAATTCAGAATTCATCGGCAAAAATGGCACTCAAATACTTTATTGAAGTTTCAACAAGAGATATCGACGATTTGTGCGCCATTTGTAAAATGTCTCAGCCATGTCATCTTGGGAACTACTGGTGCGGAATTAAATTCTAGTGCCAGTCCCCCAAAATTGATGATGAGTGCAGTAACTAGTGGAAACTTTTTTTTGAGATCGTCCGTTCTGACTTATTTTTTTCCCCTAATGATTCAGAACTGATTCGTATATTTTGACGGAGTGACAGCCGGCCAGAATATAAGGTAAACAAAAGTGTGGTCAGCCGAACGCTAACCGCGAAAAACATCAGCACGGCGCGGCTTTGAGTACGGCCTTACGGGTCAAAAATAGCCTTTGAGGCTAGGTTAAAAGTTCCGGGGGACTGGGTATGAGATTCGTACTGAGAATGCGCGATGCGGCTTCGCGAAAATAATTTGAATTGATAATATGCCGCACTGCGTCAATTTGGAGCGATTTGATTGGCCGAAGCCGACACAGCATGAACATTTGGCATAATTACTTGCAGGACTTGTATTCTACATATATTTGCAACAAGTTGCCACGGTAACAAAACTGAATATATTTGTTCATGCAGCGCCCTTTTTGTTTTAATTTTTGTTTTTTAAAATATTTTGTTACACGAGTCGTGTTCTCTCTATTTCAATTAATATTATATTTACCGCAGGAAATCCATGCAGTATATTACACAATTTGAAGCAAAGTGAAAAACTTAAACAAAACAAAACAAAGACATTTCCAATATACGCTTGGTATTGCCTTTGTCACGTACTTGAATATTAAAAATATTTTATATGCAAGTTTCATTATACCCTCCCCCTCCTCGCGCCAATCGTATGCAAATGAGCCCGTTCGCAGGCTAGTTTCATGATTTCATACGAATCGATGCGAAACATACCTACCACAAAAAATGAATAAAGTGTTTGAACAATGATTAGTGCCGCAATGACATAATTTGCCGCATATGGTAATTTTACTTGTCAACTTTCCACCAATCACCAATTAGCATCCGGGAGCGGCCAAGTAAGAGCGCGTTGCAGTTTCGAATCTTCCATTTGAAGAAGGTTGAGTTGGTGCTATTCCCTTGAGCAAAATTTCACATTATCAAAGAAGCAAAAATGGTAAGATCATGGCTCGTGTAAGATGTAAGACTTCATAGTTGTCATAATTATAAACTGTAACTTTCGTTTTTGTTCGTAGCTGTACTGCCAAATCACCAAATGCTTGTGATTGTGACGAGATCAGAAAATCTTTCTTCTTCTGGTGATAGGTTTATGCCTCGTAGAGTTTTTAGCATTTATTTGAAACTACCAGAATGAAAATATGTTCCCGTTTATATAATAATATGATTTTTCCAAGTTTTGTACATCGGAGAACCTTGTTGCCCTATGTACCCACGGGACAGTCTCGCAAACTAATCGTTTGTTGGTTTGCACGAAAACATTGACTGATGTTTAAATCATCGTAGAATTCTTATATTTGGGGAGTCAATTAAGTTTTAGCTTTGAAAGTTCCAGGAAACTAAAGAGTTGGAACTCATCAGTTCTTGATTTATTTTTTTTTATCCCAGAGAACTCTCTTTTGTCAGTGGCACCAAAGCATCCCCTCCCCAAAATCATATTTTTATTGCCTTAGTACTGCAACAGACTTTTCAACCGTTGTCCTGCATTTCAAGATTGTCTGAATATATAGCCATATATAGCCATATATAGTTCTAGATAAAATGTTTTTGCCTGGAGTAAAATTAATGCGATATGAATAGCCGGATATGATCTAATTCAGTACAACCATTTTAAAATGTTGTAATGGTTCTAACGTTAATCTTTATTAGTTTATATGCGAAAGCCAATATATATAATGGTTGTGCACCAAGCAATTATATATTTTGTTACAAGGGGGCAAAAGTACTTGTATTTTCATGCATTATTGATATTGATATCTATATCAAAAAATATTCAGATTGTTGTCAGAACTTTGTATTTCTTTTGTACTAACTTTCAGATGTAGTTGTCCATTCAGCAAACCAATTATTAAAACATATTTTGCTTTTTGTTAGACCAGAAAGATATATAGTAATGAAAATTTTAAAATTATAAACTTGTTTTTTGCTGCACCAGCAGCATATTAGGAATATTTGCCAGACAGTAAATCTTTCTCAGTTCCACAGCCATCAAAATGCCAGGAAGAAACTATAATTCTTGATGTATTGTACACATACAACCGGGAACTATGTTTTTCAGGCATTGAAGAGCTACAGAGCTACACAATTTAGTGTGAAATTGAAATATTTCATTGTAAAGTATTAGAAGTTCAGGTACTTTCCCAAATTGTTTTGTTTCATTTCTTTCTTTTGTTTCAATTCTTTAATCTTTAATTAGTGATAATTGTCAACTAGATATCAGCTTAATCCAGGCAATGGGTTCAATGGCGATAACAAATAAAAGTTATTACAAATAATTTATACTGAAATTAATAGATAGATAGATAGACAGACAGACAGACAGACAGACAGACAGACAGACAGATAGATAGATAGATAGATAGATAGATAGATAGATAGATAGATAGATAGATAGATAGATAGATAAATGATAATAAGTAAATAACCCTTCTTTCTAAGATATTGATAGGTTTATTTAAACTTATTTACAACACTTTTCACTCACTGCATTGTTTCAAAATTACTTTAATCCAGATAACTCGCTTAAAGATCGACAGTAATCCATTTGCCAAAGGATTTCGGGATTCGTCTCGCCTCATTCCTGTAGAAAGGTATTGTGCGATTCTCCAGTTTGACATACCTTGCAGGTTAATTCATTATTGACTATTCATCATGGAAAGTTTTCATCAACCACCTTTTGAGCAGTGACAATGTAGATAAGTTAAATGCAGTAAGTCTACACCGAAGCAATTTACAACCAGCTGTGTTAAAAGATATTGGTGATGATGATGAAAATGATGATGTTGATGATGACGATGATGATGACGACAATTACGATTATTACAACAGCAATTTTAATAACTATAGCAACATTCTTTCTTCTGGTATTCTAGGTCTCGAAGTACACTTGATCGAGTGAACGGTAACTTTCCAACTCAACACATAAACATTTCGAGTTCGAATGTTCGAGTATGAAATCTGATGAATATGTAGAATGTTGATATTTCATTGTTTTGAAGTCCTTAGAATAAAAATATTAACATTCATTCATCAACTTTGTCCCTATAGAGATCACCAGCATCATCACCACAATACCTGTTACCACGCAAGAAGCCCTTCCTCTGAAAATCCTCTTACTTTCCCGTTGTTTACCCAACCGAAATGGCAGCAGTCTTTACCAATTGTTACAGAAGCAATAACAAGGTTACCTTTTAACAGTAAGTCACTTAGCTTCACTTAGTAACTGTACCTTAAGTTCATGCAAAGGGATCAGATAAAATTGTTCTGTATTCTCGTTTGTTAAAGCCCAATTAGATCAGAAAATTCCAATTCTTCGTGAAAGTATACAGTATTATTGATTCAATTGAGGAAGCTTGCACTACTGGTTCGCAGCAACGCAAGATATCTCTGTTCACCAAGGAGATATCTAATACTGAATTCGCATTGTATTTCAGTACGACAATGTGTTTTCTTACCTTTGGAAGCAGGATTGGGCGAGTATTTAAACACGAAAACGTTCCGTTTATAAATATTGTAATGTGAATTATTATTTTCAAAAAGTTGTTGTGAATTTGCATTGAATCAAACAACGAGGAATTGTTGATGAGCTACTGAAGTGGAATGTATAGTGAATATATTCAATACAAATTGCCAATTATATAACTGCCATTTACTACTGAATTTAAATTGACGCTGGCAGTTTCAGTTATAGTTAAATACCGTGTATTAAAATGGGGCTTCGGAAAAGTTGGTTGATTTAAACTGGGCTGAATATCACAAATCCAAAACAATTTACTTTATGTTCCAATATAACGGCTGAACGAATTCAGTTATACCATCAATCTAGTTATTGGCGCGACATCGTTATCTCGTTTTCTTGTAAATATGTAATCATTGCGTTGAGCGAATATCTGGGAGCCTACATATTTTGGTCTGAAAAATAACTTTGGTCGAATTTATCTTGCAATTGGTAATATCTATATACTTTACATTACTTTAAAACCAAAACGGGATGGAAAGAATTATACTTCTTGCTATTAAATAATCCCAAGATATATTCATGCAACCTTGTTTTGAAGTTGCTTCGCACATCTGTAACTTAAATTGAAATGGGACTTTTTAGAAGTGGGGTGTCGATTAAGAGGAGCATGATATATTCTCCATATTATGTCGCTATATCAATTAGTTCTAAAAACTATGAAGTGTAATATACTTTGTGCCTTGATTCTGAAACAAACAACTGAAACATGTCAAATGTATCAAGCTGCCAATCGGCTCCATTTCGACTTGTACACAATTATAGTCGCGACAATCGATCACATGCTAACATCCATACATACTATAGATGCCTTGCTGGTTTTTTTCACCGGCAACGAAAACATGCAAGTCAAAAATCTTATGATAACACACATGAGGTGAAAACTTATGTTAGAACAAAAACAAACTTTTTCGATGTACATATACCTGAAGATGATTATGTATATCCTTCCTCCGAAAGCCAGGCGCAGTCCGTCGGGTGCGAGGAAAATCTAGGCGACCGAAAAGGAAAGAAATCCTGCCCCTGATGTACATGGAAAAAGTCTGTTTTACCTACTTTTTAAGTTCTTATCCTACATGTATTTATATTTAGCATAGATAATTGTATTTTAGATCTCTAACTCTTCTTATTTCTTCTCTTGTAGCTTGTCTACCAGGTAGTCCTATCAGCCTCTCCGTACCAACCATGCCATTTGTTACTCCATTAACGTCAAATGGGTTCTGTCACCAAACATCTCCTGTACTAGAAACGCCAGTGCTACCACAACCGCAAATAATTGGCAGTGTGCCTGGATTTCCAGGTCCAATGTTTCCAGCAACTTTAAATTTCAACTCACAGCAATTTTGAGAAATATCTCTTTTACTTGACAATCTAACATATTCATGTTTAACACTTGTATAGAAGGATGTATAATACTTTAAGAAATGTAAAATATTCGATAATCTAAGACATAGTATTTACTGGATATTCATAGTTCTTACTTTGATATCACTTGGTAAGCATTTTACTAAAGACAATAGCTGTCGAAACAACGTTTTCTAGTTGATCGTTTTCCATTTTTGCTACAATGTTAGCCTGCAATGACAATCTGATAAACCAAAACCATTAAGCTTAAAATACACTGCAGGGTATTAAGAGCTGCTCTGTTATGCACGTAAACTTTTGCCTTTTAGGCATCCTGAGTAGGTCTTATAGACCACCTATAAACAAAACGCATATTTAGCTTGCGTGAAAAGGTTTATAGTAAAATTGATAATGTAATAAAGAGATTTATTGTAGAGTTGTGTTGAAATGTTTTAACTCACAGAGATTATTTTATAGTTACCATGACTTAACTGAGCAACATAGCATTTCGTGCACGGACAAAACAAGACTTTTATTGTCCTTATGTAGATTCGCAAGACAGCAACCTCCATTAAAAGATTATAAGATGCCGTTTGAGAAAGCACTTTCTTTTGAGAGTCCCAACACTTAGTATAATTGGATGAAAGGTAAATCATTATATAATATGATGCCCCAAATTCATGAAACCATGCAATGTTAAAAAGAGATTTATATATTCGCTGTATAATACAGTGTCAGTGGCTTCAATTATACAACTGTTTATCTGAAACTGACATTTATTATGATCTGCAAGAAAAAGAACGTCAGGATAACGGGGCATAGGACTGATTCATATATCTTTACTCTGCGCAATATACATAGCTTCTAAGTGCGCGGAATAATTTAGCCTTCAATAACAGTTTTAGTTAGAAAGCTCGTATTAGGATAAGAACGCGCAAACAATAGCACTATCAGTTGTAAGGTACTGTATCTTAAACGTACCCCGTACTTTAATAATATGTCGATTTATCTAAACAATTATCTAATTTATTGACCGCGAACAGAGTTCAGAAGACAAATGATACTTTCAACTTTGCACAAAATTAAAAATAAACCGGAGGTGCGAAGCTCACTGATCATAACTGTCAGAGCACACCTGATACTGGCGCCAAACAGCTGAGATTTACTGATAAGAACAACCGCGTGCATCATTTATCTTCCGAGGTTAATGCACTGACGATTTGTGGATAAAAATAATCCTTGGTCAGCTTGAGTTCATCATTTTCAAAAGGTGTGCCGACATTGCTGAGTGATAACCAACCATCATACCTGAAGTGTTGAAATTCTACAGTGCCTTGAGTTTTTCTCAATATTTAAAAATCAGATATGGATATAGGTATAAAATTATTCAAATAAACAAGCCTTGCAATAAAATAAGAATAATGATAATGATAATAATAATAATAGTAATTATTATTATTATTATTATTATTATTATAACTGCAACAACAACAGCAATAACTGAATATACAACTTATATTATGATTTATGATACCTGATGCCTGATGGTCCTACACATATTCAGTGTGTCAATACTACCTTCTCTTTACACCTCCATTAATATATTTTCATCTTAGCTATCCATTGGGAAATATTTGGATTGAACATTATTATATAGATATTTTTGGAATGTATCGAACGGAGGTCTTGTACATAACATACTTTCGTAAAATGTTTAACTTTACCAGTCCAAAGGTTTAGTTCGTTTGCACCGCAGGCTATCGATCATACGTATCCGATATCCTTCATTATAAATCAGTTACCTGTTTATATGACTTTGTTTTCAGTTGAATCAGAATACAGTGTATAGTCATCCGGAGTATAAGGCTCTAGTATTGACCTGTATTATATGGGTTCTAATTAGTTAGTGGCATTTGTGGTTTGCTTTCTCTTAAGCTTAAAAGCTTTCTACAACTAAGCGCATAAACGTCCATAGATTTACAGTTACAGCACTTAATATTTTTAAATGCGAACGTGGTGGTGGTATCATCATTTCCTACTCCTGAGATCTTTGTGTGCGGTGACAAGCGGCGACAATCGCAATATCCCGTACAAACGAACCGAGACCCAGGCTCATAGGCATAGGATAAACGTTTGTCTAAGAGAACAATATACGTGAAAGCATCAAGTTTAATATATAAACTAAGTTAATACTTTACTACTTTATACTTCTACCTCGTGAAAGAAAACTAGCGTCTTTAGCTTAGTGAATATGCAGGCCGGATTCCTCTATGAGCATACATGACTTCTTTCAAAATTTAAATGGTTATTGTTAGCATTAAAAAATGTGGCTATACTTTATGAGTATGACATCATCTGTTCGTGAAAGCTCCCTTTCGGCTTTACTTTGCAAACTATCAGAATAATGAACTGCATAAACTACGAGGGTTCCATTATATTTTTGTCATCTTGTACTTTACGTGACAGAAAATGCAAATCGTACCGTGCTTACAAATGTGACAACGCCACTATTTGTAGTTGCATTAGCAAGTTATCAGTCAACGAGAAGGAATTTAAGTATATAAATTATAATACAGATGAAAGGGTTTATTTTATAAAAACTGATTTAGTAGACAGTTATTAAATTGATAAAAAGCAGTCTCTGTTCTAGCGAGTGGATCCTAGTGTTTCCCAGCCTAACGAGCTAACTAGTTCACATGAGCTCGCAGTGGGATTGTAGTTGTTGTAGACGAATGTGGCACTTGTTTTAAGACGCTCGATCTGATATCACAGACTGTATGTAAGACTATATGTGAATTCCACAGGGGTGAAGCGTGCGTCATCATGGACATGGGCCTGACCAATTACTTCTAGGCCTTTTCTTTGACTGCTCGATCATAAGGTTTACTAGGTCTCCATATCAGATTCCAAAGAGTCTTTATTTGCTTTTACTTTGGAACAAGTAGCCTCTCCATAGCAAGATATCGGAACATGACACACCCGAGTAGCTATACTGGGAAACCCTGGTTTGAACTTCAGAACTTGCTGAATAGACGAAGTTGGGTGCTTTCATGCAAAGTATGGTTCAACGTCGTGCTTGAAATACTATTTTTATATATTTCTTTCTGCTTCTCCTTAAAGATAAGCTGTTAAAGTCATTAAAACTCAGTTACTGTTACTTGTGCCTTCTGGTCGTGTAATGTTTTCGACTCATCTAATCAATCAATAGCTAGGCAGTGTTAAAGCCGCCTTTTATAAATATCAGTTGGAGGGATTTTATTCTAATCGGACCAAGTCATGCGCACGCTGCCCGATCCCATGCAGATGCCTATAAACATCAAGAAATGAAGAATTCAAATCCTTCAGTTTGCCAAGTAAAGTACAAATGGTTTCCAGGGATGGCTAAAGTTTAAGGAACAGATTAGGGGTCAGTAGAGTGCGATATATATTCATGTACGAAATGTAGAAAACTGATAAAGGACAGAAACTGATAAAGCCAAGCTGACCGTGTCCGTGAATATTTTCGATGCTAAATATAATAAGTATGTTCCCATTTTGTACTTCGTATTTTTCATTTCAGCGTATGCGCCGTATATTTCCTTATTAGTTATTACGGAAATATTTGTGCAGTTGTGCACGGATTCCAAACTATACTGAGAAATGTTACAAGCTAAGCTAGCTATAAATAATAATAGTATCTAACGTGGGCGTAGACGGAAGCGGGTACTCCAACTTGACTCATGCCACCCATCCGTCGGCCCAAACAAGATATTTTTCGTTTTCAGGCTCTTGGTTGAATCAAGAGGCTAGAGCTAGCTGCAGAGGTAGGTTTGTACTCGGTAGAAACCACATACGATCAAACTTGCGAACACCAAAGCGTTGTTTCATTTGTTTGATTAGCTTTGCAGTAGCCTTCGGACAATTATTTTCCTCTGTTCTATTGTTGAACCCAAGCGTCAGCAAAAAAGGTCGGGTTTTTTTTCATGCAATGAATTTTTTGAAAGTGGTATATAAAGTAAATGCTGTTTGTATGCAATCCAATAAGATCAGAGTATCTATTCAAGTCTGGTATATCAAATACCTGTGCGGCAGACTGAAGCAATACAAGTTTCTGTTATTGAATTAACACATATGTTTGCACCTGAAGTGTGAAAGGTGTTCATTAGTAAAAATGTTTATATTGTCGATAAGGATCTTGTTAAGTGTCGAGTTAGCAATTGTTAATTGGATCAGTAAGCAAAAGCTATTTGTGTAATTTGATGCATTGTTGGTAGATATCTATATGAATGTCAACAAAGTTACCGGCCCCATCACCTTGGTGTATGTAAAACAATTTTCAATCAGCACGGATTTATATTTTCTTGTAAATCTCTTGTTTTATATCGCAATGATAAGTAGAATATTTGGAGATTGTTCCCAAAGCTAATGATGAGGAGTTTATAGGATACTTTGCTATATGTGGCTTCAGTTCTACTGAATCAAATTATCCCATATTATTACTTATGAGCACAGATGTGGGTACTATGCTGAAGAGATACAACGGAATTCCATTTGAAAATCATACAAACCTAGAACTGAAAACAAAAAAAAGTAAAGATAAGAACGGTTCAGATAAAGCATATGAATCGAAAGTGAACGAACTGACAGGATATGAAACGAAGAAGTTGTTTCACAGACCATAACGAAAAGCTCTACGTGCATTGTCACGTAGGGTTTTAAAGTGCCATTACGGGTGTTTTGCACACAGCCAGACGAGTGTTGAAAGCTTTTAGAACTACAAGGTAGTGCTGCTTCCATTGTGTCAAAGAGCGAATTCGTTTCCGTTAAAAAGCTTATCCTATTAAGGTGTTCGTCGCCGCTGGTGTAGAATGTGGACGTGGAATGTTCTGATAACAAATCGTTCCCTTGGGTTAATTGTATCATAAAAGTTCCAAGACAAAGTATCACTTTCATATTTCAGCAGTGCGGACCATCTCTATCGAATTGACACATAGGAAAATAATCAGACTCTATTTTGCCATATTTGGAATGACACGTTCCTGTCCAATTTTTCTGTGTGGAACGGGTCATATTGACTAATTTACGGTGGAATAGATCTAGAAAGATTTATATTTACACCAAAACTGATGCTCAAATTAGGCACAGTACTCAAGAATCACACAACAACTAAAAAAATCTTTTTTGCTATATAATTTTACTTATAAAGATGAAGTTACTAAGAAAATCACTAAACTAGGGTCTAAGTGCAACCTTAATAAATAAGTAGTGTAAGTAATGGTCATCTGCACTTAACTAACTGGAAAAACATGGTAACGTTTGTACAAAGTTGATTTTTCGTATAGTCAAGTGCTGGGGAGCTTTTTCAATCATTATATTTTTTATGAGCTGCTTTAAAAGTACAACATTCGGCGACGATCAAGGTCTTATCAAGAGATCTCAGCTGCGTGATGCATGGGGTAAAAGATAGCGCATTATAGCCATCAACAGGAATATTGCTTGACCCTGGGTTATCAGACCATCTGCAGTATTATTGATTGTTTTCACAACTTGGTGACTTGAAGCGGATAATCACTGCCCTAAAAACTAGAATGAACCTTTTGATAACTACTTTCAAGACAGTAAAATCATCCTCTATTTTGTCAAATAGGACTCTGAGTATGAGACGAGGAAGGCAAAGCAAACCCACTCCGAAAAGCTAAAAGGAAAATATAAAGTGCCATTTTATTAGAGTTACGAAATCCAAAAATAAGTAAGAACTTGAAAGTTGGTGATAAAGTATAGAATAAATTATTGAATGTCGCTTGAATACGTGTACAAGTAGCTTTAGAAAGGCTTATTTTTCTGTTTAACCTTGTCAGTATCCAACCTATTGATTTCTTTAGCAAAGAATTTTGACAGTTGAAGGCTCGATTCCTGTTATCATCATTAGATCATGCGAGTTGAAGGCCGTTGTGTTTGTCTGAATATTCATGATACACGCATCACTCTAATTTGTTGAAACGCCATAAGATAAGCCATAAGCATTTATTTGTTGTTACTTGTTTTCTCGTGAACTTGATTTTCCCACGACTATAATTCCGTTCGATAAGTAATGGTTGTCAAACATTTCATTTGAAAGACTGCCTTGTCAACAGGAGAGATAAGAAAACTTGATGAAGAGTTCTTATATACAAGCCAGGAATACACGGTGAGGGTCATCCCACACCGCGCGCGAGGACGTGTTGAGATGAATAGACGCAATTTAAAACATCTGGCCACTTAATATTATCTCGTCTCGTCTTTAATCCGATCTCCGATGTTATTCCTCACTAAAAAGTTCCTCAGATTAAAATGATCAAATCCGAAGGATATCAGTACTAAGATTATTGAATGAATTATGTTATTTCGGTTTTGCAGTTGGTCACTTCAAACAAGCTTTTTTCAATGTAGCAGTGTGAAATCTTTACCTTGCTTTTGTAATTAGCTTAATATGCCGATGATAAATGTGTTGAGTGTCGAGTTAACAATAAATAAACACAACTGAACCACCGTTTCTGTTTCGTGACTGGTGGGCGAAGAATCCAGTTTCCTCCGCGCCATATCTATATCTTGACTTTTTGAACCGAGTTGACTCTAAAGTTTCTATCTGCCTCTAAAACGTTAAAACTGGACGTTTTATTTCGCCGCAAAAACGATCACGTGTTCAAGAGGTGGCCAAGTTCTGCAAACATATATTCTTACAAAAGTTCAAATAATACAACAGTCTCTTGTAGGTCATCATTTAATTCAGTCCAAATGAGCTATTCAGGGCAGATTAGTCTGGCAGGACTCCACCAAAGCTCTATTTTCCAAAGTTGTTGTGTTGAAATACTGGCGACATGCTGGCGCATCGAAGATTAGGCTGGAATTAGTAAAGGTGACCGCAGGACAGACTCAGGTTCCTGTCATGGCGTCGCGAGAATTTTATGTCAATTAGCAGCTATTAAGGCATGCCTTTTAATCCTATTCACCAGCTTACACTGCCATATTAGTATATACATTCACTGTTAAAACGTACTTACTTTTATTTTATATTTAATAAACAAAAATACTTCAACATCGGCAAAACATCGAATAATTCTTCATTCCACAAATTCCTTAAATTCCCCCACTAAATTCCCCTCCCTTACCCACAACAGAACATTTAAAGTATAAAAGCCTACCAATTTAGTTTTTAATAACACGAAGGAATCTACTGATCTCGCTTTCCTCCTCTGCTCCTTCTTCGGTTCTTGCCCACACCCGTACCCAACCAATAGTAATAACTGATTTATACATATATACCAAAGGTATGATACTGATCTCTGTAACCACATAAAATACTTTAATAGTTTCCAAAGTGTAGAATATAATTTTTTTTTTTTATTTCCACATAAATTTATACAATATTAATTAATATATACTAGTGAGGCCGAGGGAAAACAAATTGTAGGGGTGCACAAATTAAAACCCGAGAGTGTTATTTGGGCATTCGTGCACCCTTTAGTTTAAAAATAATATTAGTGATATACATGTTGAAATAACTTGATAGAAAGTAAAAGTAGGTTATACATTAATCCTCTCTATAGATTATAGAAAAGTAAGTGAATAAAACAAAACAAACAATCAAACAAAATCAA
>JANVCJ010037996.1:0-13636 GCA_026413505.1 Epizoanthus ramosus | reverse complement strand
ATTTTTCCAACGAAACGGACAAGCCGTACCGTGCATACCGGCTGTCAAATACAGAAATTGCCGGTTTATTGTGTTTTTATAAGCAGTAAACTTAAAATCTGAGCATCGGAAGAACGATTCGAGACTTGAAATCACCTGAGTGATTTTGAATGCTAAAAATTAGATGTTTAAGCTAAAATTAAAATATTAAAATACATGCATAAAATTATTAAGACGATAGCAAGATGTTACTGAGTCTGCGTTCAAAACCTTAGTACATTTGACAGTTTTGACATCATAACTTAATGAGTTCCACAGCATAGTTCCGCGGTAAGTGAAGGACCTCTGTCCGGTGGTTAGGCGACAGCGAGGAATATCTAACTGATTACAAGATCTAGTGTTTCTATTGTGAATATTGGAGCGTGGTACAAAGTTATCAGCCAAGTAACCTGGAACTATCTTATTGATACATTTCCAATCAGCAGTATGGCTTATTGTACAGTCTATAGACATCGTATTCAGCAAAGTATTCTAATTCAAATGAGAACTTAGCGTTTAGAACTACACTAACTACACCAATTCTTATCAGATGTCATACGAGCAAAGTATATGAAAATATCTTGATTTGCATGCTAATATAAGCTTAAAATCAAGTCCTTTTTGTTTGTGTTTCTGGTAAAATATAATACGGCAAAGTAAATAGTAAGATTAGATTCAGTTAATTTTCTTGCGTTACCGGAGGCAGATAGTGACAGATCAGACAACATCTTTGAGTCAGGAAACATTCCTAGTTTCCATATATATCACGTACTGTAAACAGCTGTGATACAATTGCTATAAGGAAAATATAACAAGTAATCTGCGTCTATCACAACCCCTGAAGTATTACAGCTCACAACTCTATATGAAAACTGTATGGTAAATACGATCTAATCCCTAAAATCTAGAAAAATAAGCGACCTATCTTCATTTTAATAATTATAATGAGATATCTGTATGGAGTTGAAAAATAAAGCATTTATCTGTGCGAGGAGAAGACTCTGCAAACCTCACTCTGAAGTAATAAGAATAAAAAGTTACCATATAATGCTTGATGCTTTTCATTCATTCATTCATTCATTCATTCATTCATTCATTCATTCATTCATTCATTCATTCATTCATTCATTGTTTTCCGTAATTATGTTGTCAAATCGTCATGTGGTTGTTAATTTTTTTATGAGATCGAGAAATAAGACAGTCTTCTTCCTAGATCCTGTTTGGAAAGCCGAACAATCGTTTGAAAACAAAACTAGCTTTAATCTATACTTTGTTCAAGACAGATATGTCAGAAGACTAATCAACTGACCAACGTTTGAATCACAAAGTTGGCAAAACTCATTCTTTCTTCTTGTACATTATTTACATTATGAGTATATCTTTATCAGTAGTACAGTTACACATACACTTGCAACACTGATATTTTAAAAATATATGGCACTATTGTTAAATATCTGTGAAGAATTAAAAAGCATCACAACTGCAAAGTATCAATTATTAAAATTAATTTACCCATATTGTATTTATCTGATTTGGTCTAATCTGATTCAACGTTTGAGCAAATTGTAATCCACAGAAAGTGACAGCGTTCTTGCATTTGTGTCTCATTAGCATATAAATAATTTTCATTAGCAAATATTGGTTCTAACGTTTAAATACTCCCAGCGATGGACTGTCTTTGTTAATTTAAGTATCAGGTAAGAAGGACAGGTATGAAGAAAACACTCTGTGATGTTCCAACAGTGAATGAAAGTTCAATACCTCCTCGATATATTTTGGCAAACATTTCGGTAAGATTTACATAATTATATGTTGTTTTATTTCACCCAGTGAAAAAGTGCAGTATAACTGTAAATTGTGCGAACAACATTTTTACATAATATTAAAAATGTATGTTTTCCCGCTATATATTTTCTGTATTGCCAAGCAAAATTAATGAATGAAAGTTAACTTACCCAATATAAGATTGCAACTGCAAATGATATGTGAAAATGAATTATTAGTAAAAAGAGGTGGCAAGTTACTTGAAAACGCCATAATTGAAGATGGAAAAAAATGTAATAATAACAACAAGAATAAAATCAGAAAATGTTAAACTAAAACAACAATCACCACTTACCTATAGTTCCAGGAATTAATTTGTAAATAAGTTACCTCCAGCACTTGCTCTATTGAGTGACATAAGACCCGAGGCTGACAAACAGAAAATCTGAAAACAATTCGTCAGCCTATATATAGGCCTGTAAAGGACAGAAGTCCGTTATTCATTTTATGATTCAGTAACAATTCTATTTTTCGTCAAAATCAACGGTCACAAGTGCGCACGTGTTTCACTCTTATAAATAAAATTTCCAAGTTACCAGAGTCGAACACTGACAACAACAACAACAACAACAATAACAATAACAACAACAACAACAACAGACAGTGATTGTGGTACATTTTAGAGAAAGTTTACTGCATAAGCGTTTTTCAAACAACAGTCAAATATAAGAATTTCAAACACGTCAGTCTACAGTTCCACACATATCATGCGATGTTTGTTCAAAAACTTCTTCTTAGTAAAATATTCTATTTCCTTTCACCTCTTTTTCAGAAATGTATTATTGGACTAACTAAGTTGGGAAAGCTATGGCAACGCACATAAACCTAAGTTCTGTTACAAATACGTCATCTCTCATTACTTGCCAAATACGCATGTACAACATTGACAGAGACGACATCATTTCCATGTATGAAGTTTACCTTTGTATCTGCGTGGTAAACTGTCTATCAGCCCTTTTTGCTTTATGTGGGAATGGAATTGTTATTGCTGCGGTGCAAAAGAAACAGACGTTACATTCGCCATCGAACGTTCTGCTATGCTGTCTTGCCGCCAGTGACTTTCTGACAGGAATGTTGTCTCAACCTCTTTATGTGATATATAGTGTCGCTTTACTACACGGAAAATATTCGTTGTACTGCATGGCGTCCACCATCGCGTACTTTGCTGGATATTTTTTGTCTGGCATGTCCTTTCTTATTCTTACAATGATCAACATTGATCGATTTCTCGCAATTTGTTTCCCTTTTAAATACAATAGCCTTGCGACGAACGGACGGGCATTACTTGCAGCATCTTTCAGTTCTTTGATATTTGGAGCGCTGCTTGCTCTTCGCATAACAGGGCAAAATAACTTATTTGAATTTATTTCAACTGTGATTGTCGTAGTAAGTTTTGTTTCAACTATGTCAACGTGTTATAATGTTGTTTGTGTTGTTCGGAAACATGAAGCAAGAATCAACGCCGAACATCAGCTATCGATCAGATTTCATCATGAAAGCCAAGGGAACTTCCAAATTCACAAGAAAAAATCAAGAACTGTAGCTTGGATAAGCGCATCGTATTTTCTTTGCTATTCCCCTTATTTGGGGGTAGCAATGTTATTAACTATAAGTGATGAAGATGTTATGCCAGTGGGCATCCGTATCGCATGGAACATAACGGCTACTATCGTGTATCTCAATGCTGCGGCTAACCCCATCATTTACTGCTACAGGATTAAAGAAATTAGGGAAGCTGTGAAGGAGACTTTCAAGAAGATATTTATCTAGTGGAACTGATATGTTTAGGTACACTGAATATATCAGTTGTTGTTGTTGTTGTTGTTGTTGTTAGTGTTGTTGTTGTTGTTGTTTGTTGTTCAATGAAGAAAAACTGTCTTTGATATGAGAGAAATAAATATGATCGTAGTTTGCATTGTAGTCGATAAGCTTTTCCGCTGATGATTTATCAAGAGCAATGCCAACACATGTTGCAATGCCGGATAATAATATTAGGAAAACAGTACAAAGTATGCTTTTCCAATTTATCATACAGCAACAAAAATATCTGCATTCTGATTGGCTGAGAGAAATGTTGTTCATTTGAAATCAGAGTGCACTTTTTTGAAATCGAGTGCAGGATTTCTAAATCATGTGCAATTGCAATTGGCCAGCAGAGAAACATGAGCCAATTAGATCAACAACGACAACAACAACAACTTCATTTTTACTTGAATTGACAAGTTATTACCATATATAGTTATATCAGGAAAGAAATACAGGAACCCTAGAATCACTGATGAGCAAATCGAACTAGGGTACCACATATTGGTTTATATTGCATATAAATGGTGGTGAGGTGTGCAGACATTCATAGTCTGAATAAGGGAATGAATTGCAAACAAACGTAACATCCATTTTGTTTTCTTTTGTTTTGTTTTGTTTTGAACGAAGCTTTCGAAGCAGATTTGCTTAAACAACTTGCTGTAAGTTGAAGCAAAAACATAGTCCAACATGCAAGGATCGATAGCGTGTGTCTAAAAGCATTTAATTCATGAAGCACAAAATCTAAACTCTATCGAGGGAAACGACTAGAACTGAAGCTAATGACGATGAGCGTGAAAATGCCCACACAATGGCAATTGGAAAGGAATCAAAACTAAGTACATATCAACGATTAAATGAGTATGATTAAGTAATCAGAGTCAGAATATATTAGCACTCTTACAGTACTTATGTTAATTTATCTCAAATTGCACTCGGAACAATGTGATAGGTATACAAACCGATGCAACCGCGCACACAAAGTTCAACTATCTTACTGACACGTAGCAACTGATTTGTAGATTGTATATTGCCATAAATGTATATAATGTTTCTGTTCAGTCAGACAACATTCGTTTGGAAATAGAGTAAAAGAAAAAAGAAACAAATAAGATAAATTAGAATAAAATAATATGTTTCGTTATTAGTTAATGTAATCACATATAGTTTGGAGTGCAATTAGGAACAAATCTGTACTACATTTTTTGGAAAGACTAAGGCGAAAGACTAAGGCCCTGTCTACATGGAGAAAGGTCACCTTCCTAGATAGCCCACTTCAAGATGGCGGCTATATATACTTGACAGCCGAGTTAGATTGTGTTATCTTTTCATACGGCAGTCTTTCGAACATGGGAATAAATCGGCATTTTTGAGACTAAAAATAATTTTTCAGAAACAATTAAAAAAAGAAATGATATAAAAAGAAAATTAAAAAAAATCGACGGAATTGTTCAGACTTGGAACCATCGAGAACGGTTCACCCAAGTCGAGAGCTCATGCACTGACCACTTGATCAAGCAGACAATTCGCATTTCGATTTCAAAGCTTTATATGATGCTTGGAAACACCCCAAACTAACACTAAGCGAACTAGTTACCAGGCTCTAACGTACGTATCCGCCTTTTTGTCCGCCATCTTGAAGCGAGCGTTTACGTACATGACAATAGTTGTCCTTCTTATAGAGGGCTACCCTATAAAGCAGAAAGGGTGACCCTCCCCCAGGCTGACCATCCTCTCATGTAAACAAAATCCGGAAAATGAAACGGAGAAGTGTAACTCTTCCAGATAGACAGGGCCTAACAAAAATTGAAGGAACCATTAGTGCCGTGTTTGAAACATTGCCAGTGCTGATTTATTCTAAAAATGCACAAACAAATCAATCGGGGATATCGGTTTAATGGGTTTATTAGCCATCCCCAAAAGAACATTTAAAGTGTAATGTACAAGAAATGTCAATAAAATATAAATACAAGCTTGTCGTGTTTGTTTGGCTACTATCTTGCTCGTATGTCAAGAACTTCTCAGATGCTTATAATCAAATGCTTCTTATCAAGTAGTAGTACGTAGTAGAGTGTGACACGCTGGGCTTCCACTCCGGGGAAGTCTCTCGAGTTTGACATTGCGCTCTCTAAGATAAATTGATGAGCTGAATTGAGAAATTATTGTTGCTATATAGTTATAGTTGAACGTTTTTCTTTTGAGTTTTTACACCATCTCTATATTACGTTGTATCTGCAAAAATGTATTACCGTAAGCTAATCCCGATAACTCGAAGCCTCGATAACACGGGCCCAATTCAATAAAACTATTGCAAGTGTAATTTACCAGTGTAGCTATTGTCCTAGACTTCTGAAACAATAGTTGCCCTTGTAAATGTAAAAAAGTAAAAGCTTTATTGAATTATCCCCCTGTGGTCCTGCTAAATCGAATCAAAATAATGTGTGCTTGCATTACTTATATATTGTAACTACTATTGATAACTCGAACCGGCCTTGGATAACTAGGATCTCCTGCCGTTTCGAAATATGTTCACTTTCTATTGAAATCATTTTATTATTATTTGACTCCCACAAATAATGAATGAGTGAATGAACCTTTATTTAATCAGGGTTGCTCCTTCAGCTTGCAAGAAAACTGCTATCAATGGGGGCCCTAAATATACCTAAGATATTAAAAATGGTCTATTTACAAAACCTAGCTAGTGAAAGATGAATGGACATAGAATCAATAACATACACGAGATACTATAACTGTTTGCTATATATCACTCAACCATGATAAAAAAAGCTTTCTTTGTTATAATTGATTCCAGTCTCGCACCAGGCAGACGGAGGTGATTACTTTGCCTGGTAGAACGGCACACAACATATTTGAAGAAAACGGAACGAACTAAGTGTGAGATAGATTGAATAAAAATCATGAAACTAAAACTTAAAAAAAGACTGGTCAAGAATCGTGCCTTTTGAGATATTGAATTTCCCAGTATACTACTTCATTTTAGGCTAAATATTCCATACTCAATCACCACAACTACCAGAAGCTATATGTCGTAAATGCACATATGTTTAGTTTGCAGATCAAGTGCGAGTAAAATATTTTGTTGACACTTTTGACAAACATATAACTTCCTGTTTTTGTGTATTATATTTAAGTCATATCTATTACATATTTAGGCTCAATGTTACTTTTGTCGTAGGTCTTTACATTTTTATGAGTCAACAACGTATGGTAACACTTGTTATCTAAGCTATTTTTAGTCATATTTATCTGGTCTACCTCTATCACTCTTTGCCGCCATATATTATGCAATAACTCATTGATTTAAATCGGTATGTGTCCCGTTCTGTACAAGAAAATATTTTATAGAAATTCTAAATTTGATAAAATAAATCCCAACTGATATCACAAGAAGTTACAATTTATAATACTATTACAAGTATAACTTAATACATAATTTTATATTCTTATATGATGAATAATTTCTGATTAATTGGAAATGGTATCCAACTATTCAAGATCAGAGAAACCTTTAAAAATGATTAGTTTACAAAATAAAAATTATTAACAAATATCAAATTGAACTTTAAAGAATGACTTCAAAATATAATATTTACATTGCAGTATAATTAACAGGAAGCAGAAGAAGAATCTAACGTGATTTTGGCTTCAAGAAATATGTCTATATCTGAGAGTTTTGTGATATCAAATAGATCAAGTTAAGGAACCTGCAAAGAATTGGTAACAAAACCAAAATAAATTTTCCATCGTGTTAATATTTTATTGAACAATGTTATTGTTTGTTTTTACTTTGACAGCCAACCCCACTGTGTTAATACGTTAAGCAGACAACGTCCAGTGTCAGCTGAATGGAGGCGGAACTGTTTCTCGGACCAATTGCAGTATTTGTGGATATATTTTATCTCCTGGATCTCTATCACAGCTGAAAATCCAACTTTTTTCCCCGCTGACTTCTGTCAACAATTAACACTTTCTATTTTCACTAATACACTTCTTTGAAAGAACTATGGCATTAGATACATCAAGTAATGTGAGTTTGGTTTCAAATGTATCTGTTATTGCCTGCCAACTGAAGGTATACCACGTTATCAAAGACGACATTAATTCTATGTATGAAGCTTTTCTTATCGTTTGGGTGCTGAATTGTATATCGGCCGTCACGGCTGTACTGGGGAATGGAATTGTGATTGCAGCGGTTCTCAAGACACCCGCGTTACATTCGCCATCAAATGTTCTGCTATGTGTTCTTGCAGCAAGTGACTTTCTCACAGGAGCCTGCTCTCAACCTGTTTATGTGATATACACTGTCGCTTTACTGCACGGAAGTGATCAGCTGTACTGTACAGTCTCAACGATATCCTACTTTTCAGGATATTTTTTGTCTGGCATTTCATTTTTCACCCTTACATTGATCAATTTGGATCGATTATTGGCTCTCTATTTTCCATTTAAATACAACAACTTTGTGACTAACACGCGTGTTATGATTGTGATATCTTTTTGCAGTTTGACTCTCGGAATATTGCTGATTCTTCCTGTGTTTGACGAAATTCGTTTGTTCCGAAATATTGCAGCTGTCATCGCTGTTGCTAGTCTTTCTACCAACATTGCAACCTGCTGTGGTATTTTGCGTGTTATTCGTAAGCACGAGGCAAGAATAGAAGCTGAGCAGCAGTTGGCCATCCGATTTCGTCAAGAAAATGAAGGACACCTAAAGCTTCACAAGAAGAAATCAAGAACTGCATTCTGTATAAGTGCACTGTATTTTCTGTGCTACATCCCTTACATTGGGGTCGCCATCACAATGACAGTGAAAGGTACAGAGATCGTGACAATTAATATGCGTATTGCATGGAGTTTTGCAGCAACTGTCATCTATCTCAACGCAACGGCAAATCCATTGTTATATTGCTACCGAATTAAAGAGTTTAGGGATGCTGTTCATCGATTGCTGAAGAAAGCGACTTCCTGATTGGCCTTGTGATATAGCTGGTCATTTGTGTTGACTAATTAGCTATTGAATGCCATTGAATAGCTAATGAAGCAAATTCAAATAAATTGTTTACACATCTGAAAGCAGCAACAGTGACGAGAATGACAATGGATCAATACACGAAATGTTGGATACACTTATAGTGGAACTACGCAATAGATGTCGAAGATCATTTTGATGTAATTTCTTTACATTTGAAGTTTATTGGGAAATGTGTTATCAAATATTATTAAACTGAAATAATAATAACGATAACAACAACAACAACAAAATTGAGAAGTACTAGAAGAAGAAGAAGAAGAAGAAGAAGAAGAAGAAGAACAACAACAACAACAACAACAACAACAACAACAACAACTAACTTTCAATTTATTAGATATTTCCTGGGTTTGATTCTTGATTACGAAACGATAGGTTGCATGCAGTTTGTAATAAAATGTTTATAGACATGGAATGAAAGTACACTTTAAAAGTAATTATAAACTCATATATTTCATAAACTAAGGTTATGTTTACACTATTCCGGGTAGATTTTCGAATCGTGCCGGCACAAAAAGCTATCCAGTATAGTGTGGACACTATCGGAGCAAGTGGGCGCGAAAACATATCCAATCGGCGCAGCATCATATCATGGCACAAGAACTGTGCCAAGCACGTTTTTTCGCGTGTGAACAACGGGTCTATCCACTACGCTTTTTGTGCCGGCTCGTGAACGCTATATGTGAACATTGGGGCCTCAGCGTATAGGACATAATTGTGTACTTAGCCATGAAAATTATCTTTTGTATTTATTATGTAATAGGAAGTTTTCGCAAACAGGCTGGCAACTTCGTCAACCATGAAAGAGAACAAAAGGTTTACTAATATAACAAACTGCATGTGAGAAATCAACTGTCGTCTTTAGAAATACAGCGTGAAAATCCAAGATTGCATGCGGTTTGTAAACAACGTGGACGTCAAATATCAATTGTCTCATTTTTAGTTTGGTTTCAAAGCTAGGATCTCTAGTTCCCCTTCTAGGTCCTAGAAGTGAACTTAGGCAGTGTTTACATGATACCGGATTGAGTTTCATTCCGGTACGACTTCATCCCGGTTCCCTACAAATCGATGCATTTGTTTACATGATACCTC
Organism: Epizoanthus ramosus; assembly: GCA_026413505.1. NCBI lineage: Eukaryota > Metazoa > Cnidaria > Anthozoa > Zoantharia > Epizoanthidae > Epizoanthus > Epizoanthus ramosus. The sequence goes on along the minus strand of JANVCJ010037996.1, from coordinate 3,849 downwards.
AAAAAAGTTTGTACCGGAATGACTCATTCCGGAATGAACTCATCTTGGTTCTCGTACCGGATCGAAATTTTCGATCTGGAACGAAATCTGACCGCAAAGGTCTTCCAGCATCATGTAAACAACGCACAGGTTCATTCCGGAATGAAATGGCAGCGGAGTTGAACTCTTGGTAGACTGGAACGAATAGAGCATGCGCAGTGCAAACATCAACGTACTTCTTCTTTGATTATCTGCTGACCGGCATGATGCGGGGCGCCACTCTCGGCTGCTTCTTGTTCCGTTCCGGAACGAATTCATTTCTGCAACGCTTTCATGTGAACACAGTTCGAATTTATTTTCTTTCCGGAATGAAACTCATTCCGGTATCATGTAAACACTGCCTTGATATATCTATTTGTATCCATGCGCGCACAGCTCCTAGATGGCAACATTTTATAATAACTTGGGGAATTGTTAGAAAGCATGACATCAATATTACAAATACAAAATTATTTTTAATTTGGAGTACTTTTATTTGACTTAATAGGAAGCAGACAGCTCGTATAAGTCCACTTTACGTATCTTCACGGAAATAAATATTATTTGGGAATAGAGACATTAGATATTTCAATGATTGAGTTCATTGATTAATTTCGAAACGGCGGCCTTGATTGTCACAGTAACAAAAATGATGTATGTCTTTCTGAAGCTTCTTATCTGCTTCCTGGGCTTTCAGTTGATTTCAGTTGATTCCTACCATTTTACTGTCCCGCATCACATTCTGCCGAACCACGCATATCAAATTATTTTCAACCAGGACTGGCGGTCGTGTATCTTAGCGTGTCAAAATGATCAGACATGTATCTCCACAAACTACCAGCTCCAAACTCCAACTGGTGAGCGTCTCTCAGGAGGATTATGTGAGCTGAATAACCGTGGAGTGCCTGATGATAAAGAGCGAGAATTCGGACTGATTCATTCCAAGGGATGGATGTACCATCAGATGAGAGCCTTCAAGGTGAGAACTCGTTTAATTAATGATACTTTTGAAGACATTCTTATTCACCACAATAGATATATAGTTAACCCGATACAGTAAAAATGAGCTGGCTTAGTAATTATTACTTCCAGAAAAGTGGGGGTGCCAAAATATTTTCCTTATACGAGCATTGATTCACAATGTGAAATGTATTTTCTGGTTGTTCCTGCAATGTTTTATGGTACTTCAGCTAAACCTCATAGGCAAGTCAAGCTACAGTGTAACACCTGTCGAAAGTTGCAATGTTTGTACAAAGTGAGTGTTAGATCGAAGAATAAAATCTTTAGCCGGGTTTATTGCTTGTTTAAGAAACTGTAATTCCATTTATCATTTCTTCTCTATACAAAATGGAGAAACAGTGAATATATGGTTCCGGATAACAGTGAAAAAGGGATTTGATTGAGTATGGCTTGCAGAAATTGGTTCGCGGAGAACATTTGACAATTTTAACAAAATATTGTGCTCCGACCGGATCCTGTTTCCACCTGTCCCTTTTCACCTGATTATCACAATGCACACGCATATTTTAACAATGATAGAAAATTGTCTAAGAAATAGACCAGACTTTTCTATGTAAGCCAGTAGGCCACGTACTGAAATAGATATTCTAAGAATTAATATGGTAAAATTCAAAATGGACTCAAACCGTTACCAAACATATTCAATCCTTACGGGAATACCCTATCAAAAAGTATATTACTAGTTAACAGTTTTAATTTGTTAGACTGCAAATAATTCGGCCGGAAGCATTATCTCATCGTGGCTATTTATGATATGTCAAAAATCATAACAAAACAGAAATACAACAAATTGCACTTATCCAAAAGACCCGCCTATGTACGAGTTGTTTCTATCATTTTTCGATTTTCTTGGTCACAACTTAAGAATAGTAAATGTGTTTTCTAGATAAATGGGAAAACTTCATAGATTATTTGAAGAAGATAGAGTTTGAAATACCAATTTAAATTAAATCGATGAAGAAGCTAAATATCATCTTCTTCCCATTTTAGAAAAGATTGTGTCCTTCTCATGAAATCTCTTTTTCAATCCAGTCGTCTTTAACAATCTATCGGGGGACTTAAAAGAACCCACGCACTCGTCGATAAGAGTAGGTTAATGCCGGTGTTGTGGTCTGTATCTCATCTCTACATCGAGCATTTCAAACATGAGCCCCTGGCTCGGGAGACTGGGCAACCACTCCCCATGTTATCGACACATTATCAAGTAATAGGACCTTACCATTGATAATGTCCCTGGAGCTTGGTGTTTTATTTTGAAGTTTTCATCTGGAAATGCAACTTCTCCATATATACTCATAATGCCAGTGCCATCTCCCTAAAATGGGATTCATATTTTCTTATACAGAACAACATAATGACCAAATATAATATTAAAAGTAAATATATACAATCCTAAAGTCACTACTGGTAATACAAATCTTAATAACCTTGTTTGGTTGATCTGTATGGGAAGATATTTTGCCCAAGGTCTTGGCATTACAGACCTCCCACTCAGTTATTAAGATGTTTCTTACTGTTTTCAGTGGAAGAATGATTTACCTCAGGATGGCATTTGGATGCCATTCATCTACAGACTCACTCAACAGCCAGTTTGTACTTACACATAAAGCACTTTCATATAGATACATTTTGAAATTCAATTTCAATTCAATTATTTGTTAATAATATACATGTACGTCAGAAAATTACAGCAATAGTTCCCACCCACATATAGCTAAAGCTAATCTAGGCGGGGGGAGTAAAAAGTAATAAAGATGGAAAAATTGAATTAGATTTGGACGACACATACAGAACTGACTGTATGTGACTGGAATAATTAGATAATAATAAGTAGTCAGGAAGGATAAGACATTGAAACAATTACATGTACAATGCTTTTATAGCAATAGTTCTTCAAATACCCTCAATTTGTACTCACATTGACAAAGTCTCCTCCCTGGATCATAAAGTCCTTAATAACTCTGTAAGAAAACATACATTAATTACCAGGTTGTATTAATTACCAGAACCAAAAGACATAATTTTTATATGCTACATGTATAAATGTACATGACTTGTATAATTATTATTAAAATAATTATTTTGAGTAATTATATAATGTACATAATTATAAATTATACTATTTGTAAAACTAATAACAATTATATTAAATAATTATGTGCACACCCATCAAGCTAGGGTTTGTAGACTTTCCAAGTTTTAAAATTCCAGGATTTTCCAGGAGTTTTTTGCCAAGACATTGTCTAAGAGTTCCAGGAGTTTTCCAGGAGCGTTTTACCGTTGTTATCTCAAGTTCCTGAAGTGAAACTAATGTTTTGGCAGCTATACTTAGTTACATGTACATGATTGCATAGCAGTAAGTAAAGCTCATCAATCTTTTCTGTACAACATATTTCATTGCTCGTGGCATTCACTGAATTGAAACCCAGTACCGTATACATACTGATACACGTACATCGAAGACTTTAAAATCTCCCAGTGATTTCTTTTTGAAATAAGAAAAGAACAGGGTAATTGCAAACTCTGGGTTTATTTGATTTTCCAGGAGTTTTCCAGGAGTTTTCCAGGAGAATCCTGGAGTCCAGGTGAAATTCCAGCATTTTTACCAACAGAACGTTGTGCTATAAATACATGTACTGTACCTGAAAATTTGTTTAGAACTACATATATCTAATAATTATAGTATCATTATAATTGTACCAAGCTCCACAGCCACTTGCATTATGCCTTCCTAACTTTTGATTTGAAATTTGGTATTTATAAAGAAACACTAGGAAATCAATGCACTTATAAATGTACATTAGATGGGCT
>JANVCJ010037885.1:0-13640 GCA_026413505.1 Epizoanthus ramosus | reverse complement strand
GGCCGTTTGCCAGGGTGGGGGGGGGGGTCCAGGGGGGTCGGCCTAGGCCCCCCCCCCCCCCCCGCCGCACGAGTCGGTGGTCCACTTTTTAGCCCTGATATACAACTTTGCTTCTGACTTACTGTTGGATGACGAGTTCACTCTTGTTGTAGTACAACCTCGCGCAATGAACGAAAGTTCCTCGAAAAGCGATCGCAAGCGAGTGTTATAACTCTAGCATGCTGCAGCATCACGCACGTATCACTCAGGGTCCACTTTCTAATAAAAGAGACCCCCCCTATTCACGTTGCTGGCTACGGACCTGTGTATTGAATTACTTCAGACACAGCTATTTCAAAAAAGGTTCACATCCGCAAAGCGCAATACGCAATGGGGAAAGTGCAATACCAAGCACCGAAGTAATTGTGTCTAGCTTCCTCTGTCTCCCAAACAACGCACAGAAGTAGTAAAGTACGTTTATGAACACTGCCGATCAGATTTGATTGAATAGCTTGCAGTAATTAGTTAAATCTACACGCTTGAGAGCTGAGAATTGTGCTTTGATTATTGCCTATTGCACTTTGCAAAATGTCAACTTTTTTTAAAATAGCTGTATATTCAGGCAACCGATTTTTTTAAGTTAAATTTTAGGATGAATTTTTAAGTAGTAGCATTTTGGGAACAGATAAAGAATATAACACTGACCAGACGGCAGTGTCTAGCAATTGAAGAACTTTTTAAAATTATTGGGTATGCATATTTCTCTTTTCCGAAATGCAAATTGTCAACAAGTCTTCAGCACCTCAACTTGTGAAAGGTTTGATTTGACTTCTGTCGTGAAATAAAAGTCCATCCTAATTCAAAGTTTTCTCTTCAGCAGTGTCTTCCTAGAGGGTCCAACATAGGTCTCTTCAATCCCGCGTCCCGCCACCATTTTTTCCTCCATCCGCTTGTTTTGAACGCGTCATCCCGATCCCGCGTCGTTTAAAGTATTTTCAGTATGACTAGATACCTTTCCTCCAAGATGAATTATGACATGCGGCTTCCTAACAGGCTTTCATCAAAATCGATTTGTTGGCTTCCAAGACGGTGGTGACGAGTTAAACATGCAAAATTCCCAATGGAGGAGAGAGGTCAAATTTCTAGGGGGATCCGGGGGCATGGTCCCGCGGAAAATTTTGAAAATTTGGGCTACTAGAATCACTAGAAATGCGTCTAAAATTGCAAATTGCAATAAAATTCTACGCCGAAGTTTACATGAATGAAGCAGCGTTTCAACGTCCATCCCGCTTACTGCCCAGAAAAATCAATAATCCCCGCCACTGTGATAACCAACTTCCCGCTTCCCGCCGATCCCTAAACATCCCGCATCCCGCCCTCAAATTTTCTTTCATCCCGCATCCCGCCCTCAAATTTTCTTTCATCCCGCGTCCCGCTAGTGAAAAATGCCATATCTCGTATACCACATCCCGCCAAACCTATGTTTGTTTAGTTGAAGGTTCGCTTAAACGCAGTGCTGTCAAACGTCTAATCACACTGAAAAACGAGCGAGAGAACGTGACTCAAGGTTGCCACTATTTACTAGATGTAAAATTCAAGGACTTTTCCAGGACTTTCCAGGACCTTTTCAAGCAAATCCAGGGCCTTCTCTATCAAATAAAACTTGAATGCTTTACACATTTTTTTCCAAAATCAGTTCAACAATACGCATTCGCTTTAGTAGATTTGCTTGTGGAGAAAATCAAGCCTCCCGGAGTCGCGGTTTTGTTTTAGAACGTTGTCACATCAATTTTTATTATTCTTGGAAGTTAAGAAAGACGTTTTTTTTGCCCGTTCAAGGATTTTAAAGGACCACGACCCAATTTTAAGGACTTTCCGGGGTCTGGAATTATTTTTCCCAATTCCAGGACTTTCACGATTTTCAGGGACCGTGGCAACCCTGTGTGACTACCGTCTGCCGTTAAACACCGTTAAAACAACGAACGGCGCATTTTACGTTCTATTCCGGAACCAACATTTAATCTAAATAATAATAATAATAATGGTTTACTAAATACAAAATCGTACCTTCGATGAATTAACTTGTATTTACATGAGCAAGAGGGACGATACTACAGACTAATTGCAATAATGAAACCCGGGGGACTGGATCTGGTTACAAATTTGGACTAGCTATAAACTCTTACAAAGATAATGGCTAAACTATGAGCTATAGGAAACTATCAAAATTAGAATATCTATTTAAATTTATCGATCACAAATGTCATTAAAATAGTTAGTCATCGATGGAGAAAAAACTGCGCTTGAAACGATTGTTGTTGCATCTATACGGCGATAAGGTGTTGCTGCTGCGACTGGGGAATGGTGGTGAAGCGCTGTTCTGACGTATCCTATTGAAGACGTTCCAGTTCAGACAGAGACGCTGTCTGCTATCAATTAAACGGGGACAGCCTGTTGCAGCAATAGCTTCCCTGTAGGACTTGTAGAGCGTGGTTGGCGCAGTCGGTAACATATCCGACTCCTAACCAGAAGGACCTAGTTTTAATCCCCGGCCTTCCCGAGGTTTGTATTTGTGCGACCTTCTTTCGCCACAACGTCCGTGGATAGTCTCATTAAGCCGTTGGTCTAGTCTCCAATCTTGGGCCTTAAAAGAACCCACACACTTGTCAATAGGAGTAGGCTAATGCCGGTGTTGTGGCCTGTTTACTGAGGGCACTACTCAACCTCTCAGACAGAACTGTTGTGAACCGCATTTATTCAGCGGTCTGACGAAGTCCCTCAACGCTAAACCCTTGTACTTCATTTAAGCAGTAGGCTGAAAAGCCCCGCGGGGAGCACCTGTATATATCTGTATCTGTATGTTGTGGTGAAACGCTGTTCTGACGTATCTTCTTGAAAACGTTCAAACAGAGACGCTGTCTGTTATCACTTATACGGGGGCAGCCCGATGTAGCAAGAGCTTCCCTGTAGGACTTGCATGGATAGAGCCCTTCTCTGGAGCTGTTCGATTTTCTAAGCCAAGCATAATACAGGAGGTGGCATCTCAACGATTCAAATCTGCATTTTTTCGGCAGTTGGGTTAAATATTTTTAGAAGGATTAAAATCCTTGTTCTAGTAAAATTAGTCAAAACTTGTTCACATCAGCCCAATAATGGTTTGTGAATGCGTGTTTTATTTTTAATGATAATGCAGTAAGTATCGACTTACCACCCGGCACGTGTGGATCCTTTGATAGCATCTTTCTCTTTACAGAGCTGGCCTTTGCCTTCACTTTACTGTGAACCAGCGGCGTGGAGAGCGTATAGAGGATCGGATTAATTGCCGAGTTCAGGGGAAGCACAAACGCAGCCGTCCACGCGTAGACTTGTTTCTCGGGATCAGGGAAGTTGACGATCAGGGATAAGATGCCAATGATGATTATCGGCATCCAAGAACAAAAGTCGGTCAGGATGATGAATACTACTTTCTTTGCCATGGCTTACAAAATGCAGCTATCCATAACTAATATTCAAGATACCTTATAACCGGTTGCCCTTTATCCTTTACTTCTAATTTACGCATTCAAGAAACCTGTAAGATGATGTAAAGGAGATAATAATAAATTAATAAATAAAAAAACCGGTTGCAGAGATCAGCAGAGGCGAGCGTATCCGCTTGTGATTGTTTTTTACCCAAAACAAGGAGTAATTATTTAAAGGAATCCTGCATGAAGTGAAAAACACTTTGCGGGCAAAATGAAAGAATTTGTTATACTCAATTACCTTCTGAATTTTTTTGGGTCCAAAACCATCGCATAAATGAGAACGAAGCAAAAACGTTTGCCTATTTTTGCACTTCGACAGTTGGGGGACCGCCATCTTGGATTATGACGTCAGTGTGTCCGATCCCAGGCCATACGCGGCCAACAATCGAAACAAAAATATGGCGCAGAGCCTGGAACGCAACACACTGACGTCATAATCCAAGATGGCGGGCCCATGACTGTCGAAGTGCAAAAATAGCAAAACGTTTTTTCTTCGTTCTCATTTATGCGATGGTTTGGACCCAAAAAACTTCAGAAGGTAATTGAGTAAAACATATTCTTTCATTTTGCCCGCAAAGTGTTTCTCACTTCAGGTTTCCTTTAAATTATGGTGACAAGTGTTGTGAATAATTTGCACTGAAGTTGCTGCTAAATATCATGTGGCAAATATATAAGCTAACTATAAAATAACGTTTTTAAGTATTTAAGTAATTGGAGGAATATTAAAAACATTGCTTAGCGAAGGTATTAGGTTCGGCAAGAGGTGAAGGTTCAAAGTCGTGTATAGATTTGCAAGAGCAATATGTAGTTTCATAGTTGGCTGTAATTTCTGTTTACGTTTTTAAATTTTGCTCTGGATGTATACGCATGTTTTCCCTCGTAACTCTTCGGCACTGTCACTTTCCACCAGGTCTATGAGGTGGTTTAATTTGTCCGTACAAAAAAGAACAGAATTATATGATCTCAAGAAGTTGCGGATGTGTTGTTTTGTGTAGTTTCTAGGTGGTGAAGATGTGCATGGAATGTTCTTGTATATGATACCTACCCTTGTCAATGAATTGACATCCATGCACGTCAGGATATCGATTTAGTCTAGAGATGATTTCGCTTGACTGTCCATAGATTGATGGTGAATTGCAATGACAATGATAATGCGATGGTAGGAAAAGGTAGCGATTGGCTCAATCTGTTGTTACAACAATTACGAAAATACAGACAACTAATCAGACGGTCGCGTGACAGACGTAAACCAATCAGAGATGAAACTCATTGCATTGTCATGTCACTGGTATTTGCATTACGTAATGAGGACAAAAGGAGTACTCTACACAAGTCAAACTTTTCGCAAATTCTGTTGGTCAAAAGCTGCTTTGGCAATTCAATGACAATGCAATGACAATGAGCTTTGGACAGTCAAGCGAGATCGTCTCTATTCTTTTCTATTCTATTCAGTTATCTGTTGGGGGGCTGTGTGGATTTTGGGTTCAGGGTATACATGTTTTCCCTGTCATCATTTAGAGGAAGTTATTTTCTTGCTCAAAGAGGGAAGCTATCAAAAATATACCTACATGCCATCTGACTTCCTTAGAAACTCCAGCCTCCTCATGCCGTCGGTACTCGCAATAACACGCAGCCAGGAATTTTCTAAATTTGGCATCTTTGAACATGTGTTTTCAGCCGACCTATCAACTCAATTTTTTCCATCTACATGTTATTTCAAATGTTCTCTGTGGCCTATTTAAAATAATATTCTTGTAACACGACCACAATTAACTGTACTAAAAGATGGCGGCTGTAAATTTAACCGCAATACCTTGCGAACCTAGCACATTGAGTAGGCACATAGAAAGCCATATATTTTTGATAAATTCATCCGTCTACTAAAAGCATTGTGAATGCTAGGTTTGAAGTTTTTAGGACTTTTCAGTGCATCTATATGAGTGATTTTAGGGTTTTGCGCACGCTAAGAATTATGGGCAAATGCACCAGTCGCCATCTTTGTTGGTATGGTCAACAACGACACCTCAGTCTACATAGCAGACATATGCGCCGCATGGGTTCCTATCTTTTTATCAGTTTACATTTGCTCGGGTGATTGAATCAATTTTCTTTGGCAAGCTTTTTATTAACAAGAAAAGAAAAACAAACGTATTTCACGCTTCCTGGTAGACACGTTCACGTTTCGCCACAAATTTTCCGTGACACCCGCGGATTTCAGCTGTTTGACGTGAGCATAGACAGGCAGACTGTACAAGATTATGCCTGCAGCATTGTGTCCTATTTATACCAGCAAGCTTTCCTCCATATGGCAGCTTGTGAACAAAGAAACTTGTCAAGTGCGAAACTTCTCGTGTGTAGGACAAAACAAGGAAACGTGACGAGAAAACATATCAACGAAGACTACTTACACGAGAAAATACAATTTTGAAAAATACTTGACAAGGAAAACTTGTTTATGTAAATGGACTTTATAAAGTTGTTAACTGCTGACATTAGATTTCCCCTATCTGTATTATACAATAGAGGTCTAACAAGGTGGAAATGGCGTGAGCGAAAACCACACTGTGACGCAGATAACAGATCATTGGCTGTCAGTGGATATAGCTGTCAGTGGATCGCCTTTTCAAATATCTTCATCACTGCAAGTAGGGCGGAAGTTTTTTGGCTATTCAAGGCTGCCATCTTTATATACTAGTGTAACCATCGCAGTCTTGCAAATGAACTATTGGATTACGATTTGTCTAAAACAACGGGTTACTTCAATTTCTTGTAAGTAGTAAAATTTTAATATTCGCACTATTCGTAATATGTTGGTAGTTTACATATCGCTACCTTTTTTAATACTTTGTAATTTTAATGTAGGCAGTATTTGTAAATACATATTGTATGTATGTTCATGTGCCATAAAACTGTTGTAAACGCATCGAGATTTCTAAGAAATTAAGTTATTATTATTATTATTATTATTATTATTACTTTTAATATCATTGTAATTTTAATACTTACACAGGGCATCCAAGAATACCATCCTAGAGCTGAAGCGGCTAGCCTGACTTCGGCGCCGTACTTTACTACACGGATGCGAACAGACATCCCTGAAGTAAAAACAAAATCCAAAAAAATTCGACTTTAACATGAGAGAGGTGAGTTCAAGTTAGAATTAAAATAATGTACAATGATATATCCCGGAATGGCAAAGGACCCTATCAAAAGTAGTTTAAAATAAAAACATTATTAAACTCTCCCGAGGGTTTTTCGTGTTTATTTACAATGCTCTAATCTAAAAATATATGATGAATCTAAAATAAAAATATAATCTATTCTCAAATTGAATGAGTTACAAGTTCAGAAAATTAGTTAAAAATGATTCTTTAAATCCCTTTTAAAAGTTGCAACTGTTATGGAAATTTTGTTGCTCGACAAGACTAGTGGTGTAGTTTATTTCATGAATTCATCAGCTTTGAAATCCCAGAAATAGTGCCTTCCATATTCGAGCTCGTTTGTCTTTCCAGTGACTTCACAGTTAAATTCGACGAGTTAGAAAACAGATAGAACGCAAGTAACTGTGTGGATGTCGTTTAATATTGAATTTGATACGAATCAGCACCTTTGAAGCCATGCAAACTGAAGGCGATGTATAAATATATTATTAGCATTTTATATACAAAAAAGGCTTTAGAATATTTAAAATGTTGTTATGAAACCAAACGTTCTCGACTATTTAAGTCATCCTCAGGGTTTGTGCTGCCGCTTGGAAAAACTTTGTTTATAAAAGATCTTATGTGATTCCCATAGGGAATAAGTGTGTCGGTGACGCCATTGTTTGATTGTTTCGAGGCAATAAATAGGGCTTCAAAGATTCTTCTTCTCATAGTTGAATGGGCAGTAAAAATCGCATTCCATGTGAAATAATGGTCAGGGAAATTGTTTAGGTACCTTGCGGGCTCCGAGTCTCTCAAGGGATTGTTGTGTGCACTAATTACTCTCACTTGTAAATTCCGTTTTGTTTCGCCGATGTATAATATGTATCTCCACAGGAACATTGTCCTTCATAAATCACATGGGACTGATGTTTATTCTTGTCTTTGAGGTTGAACAATGATTTTATTTTCTTCTTAAATTGTCGAAAACGTTTGGTTTTATGACAACATTTTAAATATTATAAAGCCTTTGTATCTACAGTTTTTAACCTTAGCGAACATTATGACCGTTATTAGTACCGTAAAAGCTCTGATAATTTTCAGGCCACAAAATCGGCTAATATTCACGTTCGGTGTTCTGGACAGCCAGCGAAGTCAATTAAACTGAAGGACGGTCACGTCAGCGTGACTTCAATAACTTATTAATACACGCCAGACAACCCATGAGAGCGCGCATTATATCGGTACCATTTTATAATTGTTATTGTTATTACCATTTTTATCATTATTATTATTATTAGCAGTAGTAGTAGTAGTAGTAGTAGTAGTAGCAGTAGTAGTAGTAGTAGTAGCAGTAGTAGTAGTAGTAGTAGTAGTAATAATAGTAACAGTAGCAGTAGTACCACTACTAGTACTACTTCTACTACGATCACTACTACTACTACTACTATTACTACTACTGCTGCTAGTACTACTACTGCTAATAATAATAATAATAATAATAATAATAATAATAGCAATTTATATAGCGCGCATTTCCTCTTTCGAAACGCAAAGTACCATAAATATTGCGACTATACCCTTGGCCTTCGTGTACAGCGTGAATAGGTGGGAAAATATGGCTCAAGACCGATCACGCAACAGCCTGAAGGCAATGGATTGTCGCGAAAAAATCATTTATTCAACCAAGGTCAGGGAACTCGAGGAATTGTTTTGGTCACGGAAATTTTAAATTCCTCGTCAATGAAAGAAAAGCCAGGAAATTGTATTATTTATTTATCGGCCCCAAGCTTTGATCTTGTATTTCGTATGACAATGGCACCGCTTTTGCAGAGATATCGCCGTTTATTAATGTTACTGCACTATCACACAGCCATATGATGAGTGGTCAGTGTAAGTTGTTTTGTGGTCAGGGAATTTTTATCTTGACGGATGGCAAGCTTGTAGTAAAATCGAGAAAAACAATCAGTGATCAGAAGTGGTGAGATGAAAGGGCAACTCGACTGGCGGCCTTCCAACAGCAGTGCTCGCATGCAATACATGACATTATACATGCATACTGACGGGTGCGTAATAGTCTAAAACTTGGAGAAGTCCCACAAGTAACTGATTCAGGGCTGTAAGCGCATGCAACGACATCCTTTTCGGTTTCTGTAAACGCATTCAGGCATGCATAATGCATATTGTTTATAAGAATTGTTATTTAAAATATTATTGTTGTTGTTGTTGTTGTTGTTGTTGTTTTTGTTATTATATTATTATTATTATTACAGCGATATATCCAATCCTGCATAGAATAATTATTGCTACTCGGCTATTTCTAATTCTGCGGTTGCAAAACAAATCAACCGGGAGAAACCGAAACGGAAGTCGACTGACCAGCGTTAACTGGTTTTTATTCTTGTTTGAAAACCGAAAACATGTTTCATGACTATTTTTAGAAATAGAAATATTGTAATAGGTCGCAAGACACGTTTCATGAGCATTTTGTTTTACATGGTATTTGTATCATATGATATGCCCATCGGGTTTTTGGAAAGGAGTACCAATGGGTGGAGTAATGGTAATATCATCACACCTTTTATGGTTTTGTGGTTTAATATTTTATTATTTATTATTGGTGTGATCATTTCAGGAACTATTCACTGTGTCAGGTGACGGTGGGCGAAGGCGGATTCATAAAACAGAAGAGACTTCCAGATTCTTTATGCAACATGGCTGACATTTTACCTCTCAATGGAAGGTGAGTTGTCTTGGAAGAAATCGGTTAATAGCACCGCGAACATCGAGTACATCCGAGTACCTCGCCTGCAATGCTGCCCGGGACGCTTCCCGAGACTTGCGTGAGATGAAGCGCGAATCCCGCGTGAATTAGTCCACGAAACCATACAGATGGCATAATATTAATAATAGAGAGTTAATCATCGCGTATACCGCGAACTTGAAACATCAGGCAGCCGTCTGGCATTTGCGGTAGGTCTGTCTGTTTTTATTCGGTTTTAAAAAGCTTCACGTAAACGCGGTGCTGTCAAACGTCACAACACACCACCTCGCGTAGGAAACGGGAGACGCCGATCGGCAAACGCGCCAAATTTCAGGTCATTGTGACCACCGTCTGCTGTTCGCGGGAGAGATTGACGTGATGTTTTGAAAACTCTCTAGTATAATTTTTATCGTGCAGCGAACAATTGGTTACAGTACCCGTACCTGGTTTATGCTGTTATTTTTCTGCTTTAATGAATTCACTTTACATACACTAACAGCCACTGGCGGAACTCGACCAAACGACAAGGCGACGGTTTTATTTGTAAAGTTCGCCCTTTATATTGGATGACATATCCAGTTTTAATCTCCTTTGTATCATAACCGGTATTATAACCCCACTCGGTGTTAATAAGTTGAGGATTTATGTAGCATCCTAGCCGTTTCAATGTAAGACGGTATTTACATAATACCGGATGGAGTGCCATTCCCGTACCACTTAATCCCGGGTTCACTCCGAGGCTTTGTATTCGCTTTATATAGGCATGCTATACGACTCAAATTATATCGCTGTACCGGAATAAAATTCTTGTTCTGAAACGACCTCCATAGCAATACTTGCTTTTGTTTTCCGATTTAAGGTATCTTGAATCCAAATGAAGGAACAGATTGAGGGAATTTTTAAATGTTCAGAGATTACCATTTTATTTATTTGGTTGCAGATACTACATGAAAAACAACGCGGTCTCATCGCCGCTTCTTCCCGAGGAAAATGCCCAAGTAAGTGGAGAATGTATGTAACTGTACAAACTTAGAAACAGTTCCTTGTGTCAAAAGAGGAGACAGAAAGAAACGTCGAACAGTCAGGCCACGTTGTACTTTGCTTGGGCCAAACTCGTTAGGAGATTTAGATCATTGAACACGGTTGCTCTCGTAGAAGTATCCGTCGACCGCACATATAGGCCTTTTGTACAGGGTAAAAACTTTTAAGTTATCCGTCCATTTATCTTTTACGTTACACGAAAGAGTTGATGTCAAGCCAGGGGAGAGGTCAGAAGAGTTGTCTTTCCCATTCTGGTATGTCGGTCTAATGTTCTCGTATCTCGCATCATTACAGGATTTAGCAAAAGAATCGCAGATCTGTTTATTGCAGTTGAAGTCACAAGAGGTGGCAAGAGAACTGACCCTACAGGTAACTGGGCGGGGGGGGGGGGGTGGTCAGGTACCAGCACGTGTTGTGTTCAGGCTTGGTCTTGTTACATTGTTGCCTTGTTACACGTATTGTAATTTTAACAAGCTTGATAAAGTAGATGGTTGTTTTCAGGATACACATTTTTTTATTATATTTGCTTTTTTCTTCATCTCTTTCTCCTCCTTCACCCTCCGTTTCTCTCGATCTTCTACAGCTTCTTTCTCCCTCGTTTTGGCTAATTCGCTATCCTGCACAGTTAATGGCCATCGTTGGTTCGTTTCACTGTTTGCGCTTCTCAAATTACTCAGGCCCAGTCCACATAAATACGTGTTAGCAATCCTCCCTTTTGGAAACATATCAGAGTGGACGAGGCCAACGGGTCCATTTTTTATGGATGCATTTTCAAAAGTCCCCACTTTGGAGGGGTTTTCAAAACCTCGGTTTTCACACCTCCCCGTTTTCGATTGTTTTAGTGTGTAACAAACGCACAAGAAATATATGCATATAGAATGGTCGGCCACTCAAAAAGCCTTCCTCTGTTCTTAGATTATCAGGATGAGACTCACCTGTGTTCGCCAGAATTGAATGACAATTTCAATTAGTTCCACTTTCGTGGATACCAAGGGGGCTATTATTCCAACTGCAGCTAAATAATAATAAATATGTATCCTTCTTATCTTCCGTCTTCGGAGCAAACTTCTTGTGCTTCTTGAACACAACAAAATGGCATCTAATGCGTCTGAAGTGAAGAGATACAAGTACACTTGGTTTGATCATTATTATCAATATCATTAGTACAGAGAGATTGCAAGTGAGCTAAAACATGTAGCACACTATTGCTGATATAGTCTTTGAGAATAGGTGATTCCAACGGTTTGTCTAGAATCAAAAGCCGCAAACTTCACTGAGTTAATATTGTTTCGAAGTTGTGTTATGATGGCTGCTGACCGTTGTGCTGTGGTCATAATATGCCGGGATAGCGTTATGATGGGCCAAGAGGCTATGGCTAGCCCTAACCCAAAGCCTAACCTTAACCTTAACCGTACTGTTGGTTCATATTAAATAGATATAAATAAATTTGTTGTTGTTGTTGCTGTCGAAATCTACATCACTACATCTATTATTTACTGTGAAATCGCCTGTTCAGCATGATACAGACTAACAGAGTCCATACTGGGGAAATCTAGCCAATTTATTGATTTATACGTCATTAATATATTTACAAAGGTTTACCACGTGGGAAATAGCGCAGCCAGACCTTGGTCCTTATTTCACCTGCCACAAATGAAGAATACGGCAGACCATATATTTTATTCAACTTTGAGATGAGCTGCAAGGTATATTTATATTTATAGTTCTTTTTCTTCTTCCAGTATTACAAAATTGAAAATTATCAATATGTTCCCATCCGAGGTCCTCTGCTCTGTCAGTCTGTGCTAGGTTTTGAATTTGATATATATATGCACTCGTATCCTATAAATGTTATACTTTCTGAATATACATGTTATGTAAAAATGATTCACAGCAACATTACGTGTAAGTAACTTACCATGTCGGCTCTCAAACGACGAGCGGCCACACACGGTGGCCGCCAATGACATAAGGTCATGTCTCTTCAGCTTTCTCATTAAGTGTTTCAGTCCACTTTTGTGTAACATCCTGTAAGATGATTTTGGAGAAATTTATGGCAGAAGATTTTAGATATTATAATTAGGAGAATCATAAACATTTTTTTAAATCGGATTGTCAAAACGTCTGGTTTCCGGCGAGTTTATGTTACTATGGTTAACTGAACTTCTATCCACCATGAAGACCCTCTACATTCGCCATCACAGCTCGTACAGTAGCACCGTGCAGTTTCCTGCCATTTGTGAGAGCAAAGTCGAAAAGCACAACTAAGTCTCTCGGCACTTCTTCAGTCCATTCCACGCTGCTCTTTGATTCTCTTTTCTTGGCCACCTTTCATTTCGTCATTTAACTGCCACTGTACCACGCGATCCTAATTCTTTCTTCCATCACTTCCCTAATTTCCCCAATCAAGGTCCGTTCAGAATATTTGTTGTAATCAAGAGCTACGAACATTCCGGTTCTCAAATCATCCAGGTTTTGGTTCAGGACTACTTCTTTCTGTGTTTCCTTTGGAGGAACATATGCCCCAGTATACATCTAACAAAAAAAATGCAGCATATAATACATGGGGTTGTATGCGTGCGCTGCTAAATGTGCTTAAACTATATAACTTGTGTTTTAGCTAAGTAAATATCGTAAATTGAAATCTCGTTTCACTACATTACACTGTACTTTTGGAACGCTCGAATTTTGTCTATGCCTAATCAGTCAAATCATGCTCCGGTTGCGGACGTCTATAAAGCCGGCATAAAACGCCTTTCTATGATAGATTGTTATTGTAATTGAGTCAATTGTTATAGAAATGTTAAGACATTAGATCATAGAAAGTTCTGTGACAAAAACGCAGATCGTGGCTGTTCTGGAAATATTTTGGCGCGCTGTTCTTGGACAGTGTAAACAGTGTGCCGAAGCAGAACATGAAGGCGGGAACTTTGACCATAGGGTAAATTGTAGATTATAGAATATTTGAACCGCCAGTTGTGTTATTAATCATCTGCGAGCTTGATATTATTAAACTGGAAATGTGGCGGTGATTGAGCTGAGAATGTGTGGACAGACTATGTAACATGTTATGGGAATTCAAACCGGTATCAAATGGATGATTGAACTCCCAAGAAATGTCCATACATACTCAACACGTTCTGCAAATGCAGACAATTTTTATTTGGACCATTCGAGATTGAACATTCAACG
>JANVCJ010037774.1:0-13643 GCA_026413505.1 Epizoanthus ramosus | reverse complement strand
AACAACCCTAGTTGAAGTGCATATTAGCGTTTAAGAAAGCACGAGGTCCCTTTCCTGATAACGGGCTAGATATATAATATTATTTTCAATTTTATATGTGATACAAACTCCAATTATATTGCTTAAAAGCCGTATTGTGATTGGCTTATCTTTCTCAAGTGTCCCCGGTTTCTGTAGTTACACTGTCATACAGTTTGTAAATCGCAGGCTCGTACAAGGCGCCGCCATCTTGTTTCAGTCCCAGCAGTCTTCACGGCCAGGTAGGTAACGTGTCATGCATCACAAGACAAAACAAACTGACCAGGCCTCTATGACAATGTGGGTTACGAGTTTCCCTACGTCATTTTATGGTCAGTAGTCCCCAGGCTCCGTTTACTTGTGTACTGAGAAATTAATTTCTGCACTGAGAGATGAATTTATGCTCTGAGAAATTAATTTGTGCATTGAGAAATGAATTTGTGCACGGAGAAATTAATTTGTGCACTGAGAAATGCATTTGTGCACTGAGAAATTAATTTTTGCACTGAGAAATTAAAAGTAATTTGTGCACAAAAAAGGATTTGTGAACTGAAAATAAATGTGAGCTTTGTGAAAAGATTAAAGTGGAGGAAACTGAAACTAATACTTGTACACTGAGGACTATATCTGTTCGTTAGGATCTGTAACGTTACCAAGGCATATGTGCCTTAGGAAAGGAATTTGTGAACTAGAAACAGAATCTTGCACAAAAATAAATATTTATTTGTTCATTTGCATATTTGGGCCACCATACATTATGAAGTATACAAAACCTTTTAAATGCAATGGGCCACGCTACCCATGAGTATAGCGTTCTGACCCTATTTCTTGCCGGATAGTCTTGTTTTCGAGATATACGTGCGTTCAAGACGTCACTTCAAATGCAAATAATTAAAACTGATCGCCACACTGGTACTACGGCAACGGGCAGATTTATTTGCCGATATTTCGACTAGCAGAACTAATATTCAAAAGGTGATTCATAAACACATACCAAGTCTAAGAGACGAAGTGTTGAAGCCAATGATTGAATGAAGGAACGTTCTCACGAAGCTACGACATCCAACAGAGTTCCGTTCGTCAACACTTACTTTTAAGTCAGTAAAACATTAAAAAGAAATCAGAAGAAACGATCTATTCTTCATTTCTCACAGCACCTAAAAGAAAATTACAAAGAAACACCTATTGGTGAATATCGACGATCTCCAGCATTCGTGACCCTGACTGGCTCGAGCAAAACCTAAAAATCCCAACATGATATCCAAGTAACCCTCTGGCACATTCCACTGTAATTCTAAACATGGATGCCTGACCTGTACTTGCATTGATAATGGAAAAGCTACTTATACCTTCAACAGCACAGGCGAAGTAAGCCAAATTAAACATATTACTTGAAGATCAACCAATCTAATATATATTATGGATTGTAAAAAGTGTAGGAAATAAACGTATAAACGTATAACGGTATATAGTTCGCGAACGCTTTACACAGGCAAGCCACAAATCAGCTACGAATTCACACCAATGCTACAACAGTTCTCCCCACACATTTCAATTTACCAGGTCATTCAATAACACACACAGACTCGTGCTGCTCAATCCTCAACCAACAAGAACTTATACTGGAAGCCTACCTTATAAACAGAGGGAACACTCTAGAACCAGGCGGTACAAACCCACTGCATAAGCGGTGACTCAAATATATATTTTGTGTTCATTGTACTTGTATATTACTATCTTACTAATCAATATTAAGTGTTATTATATTAGTTAATTATTAATTATTCATGAACAATTTCAATTCAAATTTTAGGACCGTTATTTTCATCTAAATCCTGACCTCGAAGAACATTAATTCTACAATTCTACAAGTCGAAATATACTTTCGCCGTATATAGTGGCAGTCTTGCAATCAGTTTGATTTATTATCGAGTAACTATAAGGAATTTAGAATTCAGAGGGAATAATAATAATAATAATAATAATAATAATAATAATAATAATATTAATAATCGTTTTTACAAATATAACGTCTCTATTAAATTATATTCCTTTACAATAATAAAGGAACTAGAACAAGTCACGGTTCTTCTTTCACTTAGGCTATACACGTTTTTCAAGAACCACCTTCATAAAAGCACTTACAGTTAAATTTACTTTAATGCTAACCATAAATGAAGAACGGCAAATTTAGCTTTAGGTTCAGAACCTTTAAAAAATCGATGTGTACTGTATAGTTAAGCAGCATTTAAGCTTTGACAGAAAACCCAATTTTCCTCTCTCTTGAATATATTTGAATGGGCATATTTTGGATCGTTTTCTGTTACTCAAATATGAAATAAAAATAATTTAAGGATGCTTTGAATTTTGCAATAAAACGTAAGAACAACGAATATTGAACAACTTTATCTCGTTCTTATAAAAAAAATCGTGTTGTTATTTTCTCTCATAATGAACAATTTTATTTTTAATACAGGTTTTGGGGCACTTTCTGAGACAGTGCTTTGGTGGGAACCTGTCAGACTATATCAATTAGTAGACATAATACAATAAAAAATAAACGTTTCTTTCACTTTAAATTGTCGGAAATTATTCCTTGATGTTCATGTGTTATTGCTGGGAAAGAAATATAAATTTCCTAAAAGCAAAAATAGGTTGTGTCAATGTTATTACATGCATAAATTCATAAACTTTGCATACATATTTAATATTGAATGTCATGTAAAGATTTGTTTTGTCCAGCTTCGAGTTAAATCGGCTGAAATTTATGATACAGCAAGAAACATTTTCTCGATTGTAACACCGCTTAGTTCAGACTCGCTAAAAGGATCCACTGGTTTCCAACGTTTCAGAAACATTTGGCAAAAAGCGAGCGGAAATGCGCAAATTAAAACCTCATAAGTGTGGGAAATTTACAGCTGCGAGTTGCTGCATAAATATTTGCTGATTACAATTACATCGATTTTAATGTGTTTTTGGTACAACACGTACACAAGTGACAAAACTGGTTACCTCCAAATTGTTGATATCTTTTGAAACAATATATCGTGGCTCCAAAAAATGTAAGATTCTAACAGCCAAATCTGGGTTCAAAACATAGCTTCGTTTTGCCTGGGCGCATCTTTATTGACGTTATATCACTTTAAGCCTTAAATCACGGCATACGGCTTCTTGATTGGTACTGATTTAATTCCTATACCATTCTTGTGATAAATCATGATACTGTGAACACCTTGATGATTCTTTCTGTGTTCACTACAAATATGCTCTCGGTACTCAAACCTAACCAGTGATTTGAAACCTTCCGGGACAACACGCGCTATACATGTCCGACTGAGATATAAACTGGTTTAACATACCAGCAAATTTTCCTTGAAAAGTGTCCTTGTCAATTTTTATATTTTCATTTGCTCGGTGTGAATGAACAGCAAGTTTTCTTTGGTAAGTTTTTTTCCTGTACACATTTTATTTCAGGCTCGTGTGAACGAATAAACCTTGAAAAGCTTTTTCTTGTTTTTCCTTGCCAAATTTTCTTTATCCAGCAGTACACAAGAGCAAGTTTCGCCACTTGGCAATTTTTGCTTGACAAGTTGCCTTGTTCAAAAAATGTCATTTCAGTTTTTGAACAAGGAGACTTGACAAGGAAAAACTTGCCACGTTTTGCTTTACACACGGGCAATTAAGAATTGACAAGTGAGAACATGTCAAGGGAGCCTTGCTTAATACGTGTAAATGTAACACGCTCCCGAAGTTTCAAGACTGATGGAGCTTCACTAAAACGTTCTGAATTCAGACGAACAAATTTCTCATACCCTCAATGGATTAACCTTCAGACGGCGTAAGCCTGTACCGTCAACCATCAAAACATTTAGTTATTAGGCAAACATTCGTTCAACCGTCCATAATGAGAAAAGATGGCGACTGGTACATTTACCCATAACTCTTAGCGCACGGAAACCCTAAAAGCACCCATAAAACTGCACCAAAAGTTCACAAAAACTTCAAACCTAACATTCACAATATTTTTAGTACAGGAACGAATTTCGCAAGAACATATAGCTTTCTATGTGCTTATTCGTTGTGTTAGGTTCGCAAGGCATTGTGGTTAAATGTACAGCCGCCATCTTATTTATTATGGTCAATTAAGACTAACTGTCAAAACAGCCCAAAATATTAACCGTCAATCGTCAAAAGACATCTTTTTTACTGTGAACTGTCAGGAAGACGCTCCACTCGAGACCATCTTTATATAAATAAATAGCTAATTGCAACTCTCACACGAACAGCGCTAGCGCGTAACTATCAACTTTGGTTGTAACTGTTTGTCCTTTTCAAAAGAAGAAATGTCAACTCTCTAACTGGCAAGTTATTCTACATAACATAATAGGTGAGGGATACTTGGAACCCCTTAATGTTTGTTACCGCTGCTGAAAGAGACTATCTCTTTGGCATGCGTGTAGTATACATACGTTTCAAATAAGCCTTGTTATTGATGCGGTGTACTAATCAGTCTCGCATCCAATCTGTTAATATATAAATGTCCTGTTCATGAATTCCCAAAAGCGGCGAAAGAACACCGACAGGTTGCATAAAGCGAACTTCATTCCAGGGAAGAGCCTGGAACGAGATTGGTATAAAGCGTACGAGAAATTACATGTGAACGAGGCTTGGTTGTAAACTTCATGGGAAATGCTAACTTCACTCGACTTCAGGTACAAGATGGCGGACAGAAAACTGATTATGCGCAGTAATTCTAGTTACAGTCTATCTTAGCTTAGGATTAGTGTTAGGTTAGGTGTTAGGTTACGGTTGAGTTAACCCTGAACCTAACCCTGATCGAGGGGAGACTTGTACTAGCACCTTGAACCTGAAGTACAGTCGAGTGAATTTGGAATATCTGGAAATTCATGGACAGTACCATTCTCGTCCCCAGGGTCTTGCTCGCTCCATTAAAAGTGCCAACGTTGAATCATCCGGCGGTATTTGTAGTTCGATCAAAAGCTCTGGGAACACCAACAACGATCTTTTCAAGATTCTTGAAGAAACCAATTTTCCCTCACGGTGAATCGAACGCTTATCTTAACTGAAACCTCTCAGTAACAGGTAGTTTAAATAGGTTTCTTCAAGAAGCTTGAAGAGATCGTTGTTATGGTTCCCAGAGCCCCTGAATGCACTAGTAATACCGCTGGATCACACAACGCGGGCACTATTAAAAAAGCAAGCAAGGCTCTAGGAACGCGAATGCGACAGCCGATTACAGACAGCCTATTACAGTCCATTGCAAAAGTCATTGGTTATTTTGTTCTCGTTGCCACGTTCCAAACATGTAGGCCATATCATCTAAAAACCAAACAGTTTGTCTTCAAGCCATATTTTAACCAAAACTTCTCATTTTCTAAAGCGTAATGATCTAATTTGCCTAATAATTTGTGTATCCATGGTTACGTCATCTAATTAGTGTCAAAATATGTCTTGTTAATTAGGATACTACTAATGAAAGTTTCATTGTAATAAGGTAGTAAACAAAAATGTTGGGTCCTAGAATAATTGGGAGGCTGTGTGGATACCCAACCTCGACCTTTGGAAACAAGACTTTGAATTACAGTGTAGAACTTTCATAACTATCGTGTGACGTTTATGCTGCGTATTTCAAGGCGGAGGCAAAATTAACGTTGAAGGTGCGAGCTCCAAGTACGAAGTGGATGCACTTTCCCCAGAAGAATTTGAAAAATCAGGTTCAGGGAAATGATATTTTGAGAGCATTTTCAATAAATTTTCAATCAGAA
The DNA here is from genome assembly GCA_026413505.1 of Epizoanthus ramosus. NCBI lineage: Eukaryota > Metazoa > Cnidaria > Anthozoa > Zoantharia > Epizoanthidae > Epizoanthus > Epizoanthus ramosus. The sequence goes on along the minus strand of JANVCJ010037774.1, from coordinate 7,839 downwards.
GTTGGAGTTTTAGAATTAAATGTTTCCACTTTCGGAGTGCATTTTACAGCAGGGATTTTCCTCATTTGTCTGATAACTAGCTACACCCCTTGATTTTATCTTTCTAAATGCAAGGAACAGCTGTAATTTAGAGATACATCTGGAATGTTTAACATATATTTAAAAAAGATCTACCAGTTCATGCAGACAGAATTATTAGAAAGAGATATTTGTGAGTATTTGCGAGCATGTGTACACGTCGTTGCCTTGTGATAACAAGTGAGTAAGAGCAATTGCGCAACGTTTCAAAATGTTGCGGTAATTCCAAACACTGGGGCCAAATTTTTTCCAATTCGAATTTCCAATCTATCTAATTCTCTCGCATGCATCAACAATTCAGTCAGTTTAATTTAGAATAACTATATATAAATAGAATGATAAAATAATGCTAAAGGAAGTTTATGATATAAGGTAATTTTAACGATAACGATCCTTCTAAACATGTAGACAATCTTTCAGATACTCAGCAACTCAAATCTGATACACTCTCTCTAGTTTTTAGCTTTTTATTTTGCAGGGCCTCTTTTAGCATCCGTAATGTTATTACATGTATAACAGTATTTTTTGAACAGTTTGTTCAGTACAGTTTCAGGCAAACCCAAAAGTGAATTGCGTCAAATGTTGACCTCGAAAGCATAGTTTTTAACAGGACCCTGTTGTAAATATCACAAGAGATTGCTGATGCATTCTTATAGCTCTATGGAGTAAGAGAATGAAACATGAATAAAGATTATATATAAATGATTGCAAAGAATACACCATATTTATTTTTAAATACGAGTTGGCCTTTTAATTTTAATAGAATATTATAGTTATTAAATGTATTGTGCCTTGTTTTTTACACTAAATTTGTAACATAGGATATGTGTTTATCTTATGAAATAAAGAATTTCTATTTCTATTTCTATTTCTATATCTGATTGTGCCTTTGAACGGTATACGGGCCGGCTGTGGTCATACCAATACATTGGTAACACGGAAAGATGGAGTATTTTTAGCTTTTGAAGTCTAAAGTACAATGTGGTATATCGATGTTTCAACGGAAAATTCAAGGATCAATGAAACGAATCTACAATTAATATCCTCCTAAGCCGTTCTGTATTCAAATTACTACTCAACAAAACATAAAGTTTGCTATAATCTACATACAAATGATGCAACATCACACAAATATGATTTGTTTGATTTTCACATTACATTTATAAAAGTTTGTAGGTAAAAATTGAACGTTTGCCAAAATCCAACTTACCTTGAGTTCTTTCTTTACAATGGCAGTCAGTGGAAACGAACTTGACTTGGATTCTACAAAGCTTTGATAATTAGCGTTTAAATTTTGCTACGTCAATCAAAAGTTAAACACAGGTCCTAAATTACATACATTTCAAGTAGAACACTAAAACTGACCAATATTCGATCATTTTGGAAGTCAACAAACTGTTTGTTGTTTTCAAAGTGCCAAATATTTTAATCATAACATAATATAATTATTTCTTAAGTTATACTGTTAGAATGCTATGAATCGCGATCTATTGCTACGGCAATCAGAATTCAAAAGGTGATGAAACCAACAGTGTAAAATATTTGACATCTTGTCTTTGTGGCATAAATACAAGTAAAATTTATCAATTTGGTTTAAGTCTTGCTAGATTTACTCATCTTTACTCGAATACAACTTAAACACACCTGCTCTGAAAATCCATATTTATCCAAAGTATGTACCGGATGTCATGTGTTGTTTAATAAGCGTTGTATAATTAAGGATTTTAAAATTTGTACAATTGCAACAAAATCTATAAAATAGCAAACAATTTCAAAGTATAAAATGACAAGATTAAGAAGGAGTTTTGCATTTATATTAGGGTTTTTTTTCAGGTGTTTTTTTACTTTATGCATATTCTGTGAAACACCTTTAAGCAAATTAGGAGTTAAAACTAATCAAAATATGGGGGAGGAGGTGATTCAGAAAAATCTGACTGGCTAATTTAATCAAAGGATGCATGATGGCAGAATTGTAAAAATCAAAGCTGAATAAGTACAAACAATTTCTTAGTGATACAGAGCCTGTCCATTTGTTTCAGTTAAAATGTCAATGACTTTCCGTCAAGCTTCACAACCGACTGTCAAAAAGGTATTTTGTGGACATAATTTTTATTTCATTTACATGATTTTGGTTGGTTTCAATTTCTCATTATACGGTGGCCAATATTATCAAGTTATTGGTCTGGTCCCAACTTTTCATCAACTTCCATTTTACACTATGTCATTCTATAAACATTCCAGTTATTGTTTGTACAGACCTGGAACAAGTTTTCGCTTTAAAAACTTTAAGCACCCAATACAGGTACTTCTTCGTCGTTGTGAAATCTAACATTCACAAGAATGATTCCAGAAATGCTCAGAAAAGGTTAGCTCTCTCTAGCTCTCTCCGTGCCTTCTACAATACAATACAATACAACAAATACAACACAAGTACAACACAACAAAACACCACACCACACAATACCACAAAATACAACACAACGCAACGCAACGCAACACGACAACGTACCACACAACACAACAGTACAACACAACACAGCACAACACAACACAACACAACACAACACAACAAACACAGCACAGCACTGCACAGCGCAGCGCAACGCAACGCAGCGCAACGCAACGCAACGTAGTGCAATGTAGTGCCGTGAAGTGCAATGTAGTGCAGTACAGTGCAGGTCAGTGCAATGCAATACAATACAATACAAATCAACGCAACACAAATACAACACAAGTACAACAGTACACAACGAAACACCACACCACACAATACCACATAATACAACACAACGCAACGCAACGCAGCACGACAACGTACCACACAACACAGCAGTACAACACAACACAACACAACACAACACAGCACTGCACAGCGCAGCGCAACGCAACACAACGCAACGTAGTGCAATTTATTGCCGTGAAGTGCAATGTAGTGCAGTGCAGTGCAGGTCAGTGCAATGCAATACAATACAATACAATACAATACAATACAATACAATACAATACAATACAATACAAATCAACACAACACAACACAACACAACACAACACAACACAAATACAACACAACACAAATACAACACAACACAATACAATACAATACAATACAATACAAATAAACACAACACAAATACAACACAAGTACAACACAACAAAACACCACACCACACCACACAATACCACATATTACAACGCAACGCAACGCAACACGACAACGTACCACACAACACAACAGTACAACACAACACAACACAACACAACACAACAAACACAGCACAGCACAGCACAGCACAGCACAGCACAGCGCAACGCAACGCAACGCAACGTAGTGCAATGTAGTGCCTTGAAGTGCAGGTCAGTGCAACCGGTTTTGTCCCCCACCCACTTAAGTGTTAATGTGATAATAAAAATAAATTTATACCAAAAGTTGACATCTACTAGCACTGACAGAATTAACGTGGCCTACATGTATTAAACCTCAAGTGCGTGACAAAATATTAAACTCCCTCATAATTAAAACATTACAGTGGTACATAACCACTTACAGTTATATTTTGGAATTATCTGTTCACAGTAGGCTCATCTCCCGATTTCATTGTCTGCTAAGTTTTATGAGCAACTGTTCTTTTGTATTTTTGGTTTGACTCTGTCAGGAACTTTGGTTATCTACATTAGACTTGCAAGAATGTCTTGATTTCTTCGCATGATTTGTCCCATTTGTGTTCTCTTACAGCACTGTAAATCTCCATTACAAGACCTGGAAACTTCTTAAAGAAGACAAAATCCTGTAGGAGAAGCTTTCGCATGAAATTAGGACGAGTGTCGTCTGAGACGTGTTGGTAGGCGTTTCGAATGAATCGTATAAGGGCAACTGCAGACGTCGTAATGTATGGCCGATGCCTTTTAGTCGACAGCATGTCAGCATAAATTCCTGGAATTGCATTTTCCCAAGGTGCCGACAGGAACTGTGTTCCAAGACTCCGTTCCAGTGCATCTTCTAGTGCTCCTGGCACGGCTTTGTACCGTGGCCTCTGAATCTCTGGCTGGTTTGCAACAGCTTCAATAAAGCGCCGTTTCTTCTCGTTAGACCAGAAGAAAGGGTGCTTCAAAATCTCTCCTGCTGCTGGACGTGTTGCCTTGTCTGCTGATAGCAATTGTGTCAGAAGATTAATTGCTTCTGGTGAGAGGTCCTTACTCAAAGACAAGTTGTCATCAATGATGTTACGTTCAGTCTTGTTTATAACATCAAAATTTTGTAAACTGTTGTCAACTTTAGGTGAATATGGGTGCTTGCGATCCGATAGAACATGGTGCAACACCAGCCCACAGGCGAATACATCAGATGATTTAGAGTGGTTTGACGACGTACAAACCTTGAGTAACTCCGGTGCCATCCATGTGCGAGTTCCCGCCTTGCTAGAGAGAACTGAAAATGCATTGGATGATGCTTCGTTGACAAGCTGCTTGCTCAAACCGAAGTCTGACAACTTCACAGAAATAGTGTGGACGTCGTTGGGATCTTTGCAATACAGAATATTTCTGAGATTAATGTCACGGTGTAGTATATCACGAGAATGAAGAAATGACAGGCCCTCGACTACATCGAAACATATCTGCTGTTGCTTTGTAGTGTCTAGAGGTGTTGTTAAGTACTGTTCTAAACTGCCTTCCATCAGTTCCAAAACAATGTACAAGAATGACTCCGCTGGGATGCATCTTATATAATTCACGACAAAGGGTTTGCCAGTTAATCTAATAAGATTATCAATTTCTCTTCGGCTCTCTGTCTGCTTCAGGCGTGACAGCTCTATACGCTTCACAGCCACCTCTCTGCCATCATTCTCATCGATACCTGCATATACACTAGCAAAGGCTCCGATACCGATGGGTTCGCGATGAAAGTGATACGAGCCCACCTGTAAGCTATTCTGTCCTCGTGCAACCTGGTACAGACTTTACATTCCACGGGAGGAGAGGGGGGATGTCAACTTTGTTGACAGGTTGAGAAAGGAGCTGTTCAACGTCGCTAACAGCTTCCCTGGAATGGCAAGTGAAATTCAGAATTTCAAAGCATGTCCGTCCACTATTGTCATTTAGATCGGCATCTGCGCCATACCTTTGCAAAAGTGTAATGATGCTAATCAACATTAACTTCTGAGCTTCAAATCGAGGATCAAGAACCTGAGCAAGCTCGTTAAATGCAAGGTGCAGTGGTGTCTGTCCTTTCTTGTTTGTCTTGTTGGGATCTGCACCATTGTTTAGGAGAATAGTCATCATATTTGGGGCATTGTCAGGATGAAATCTACTTAGAATGTGCAGAGGCGTATTTCCAAGACCATCCGAATACATTGCATACTTACGATCTTTCTGCAGACTTTCCTCAAGCAAAAACTGGAACACAATTTGGTACTTCTGAGGAACTCTATTTATGTAGTGAAGAAAGTGCATTCCATTGCCATCTGAAACCCAAGGATTCATTCCACACTCGATCAACTCTTCAGCAACGAGTCTATCACGAATGATCTCCTCCAATATAGGAAACTGTGGTTTGTCATTGAAGTATTGCAGCATTGGCGTCAATCCTTTGCAATTGTCTTCTATGTCAGTACGAGCCCCCAGTTCAATCAGCAAATAGCCATTTAGTACTTCTTCAATGACGTGAAGTGGTGTCTGTCCATTATCATTCAAAGCGTTTACATTTGCATCAAAGCTAGTAACCATTAACTGAAGTAAATGGTCACAGTCACGTCCTTCAGTCCCCCAAAATGAAGATGCCCAGTCGTGTATAGGAGTATTACCAGTATTTTTCTACTGTTAGCAAGTCCTCTAGTGTGCGTTAGCAACACGTGGACAAGATCAATAGCCCTTTCGATATACTCTTTCCACTTAGAATAACAACTTGCCATGTTAACTTCGTTCATAAGTATATGTAGAAGTGAATTGCCATCGGAATCTTTCACTTTACCAGATGCTCCGCTTTCTAGTAAAAGCGACCAGATACCGCCGGAACAGAACAAGATAGTGCTCTCTCGATTGTCTAGATCAAGCAGCTCAACAGAGCTACATGATTGGCATATATTGCCACATACGTTACAACTGCTTCTTGCAGAAAGGTTATAAATCAGCGCATTCTGGCTGTACTTGTTTCTAGCGTCAGCTAATGCACCGTTATCTAACAGAAGCTTGCATGTCTCCTCACTTTCGTAAACAGCATGAAATAGAGCAGTGTTTCCGTTTTCGTCAACTGCATCCACAGTTGCACCATGTTTCAAAAGAACTTTGATAACACTGGGGCTTGACACTGCGTACATCAAGTACGGTACACTATTTTCCAACGTCAGGTTATCTTCGAGAAGGACTTCGACAGCACCGGCCACGGCACTTTCATTCCAACGGCTTGTTTGTTCTTTTGAAGTGTCCCAATCAGATTCTAATAGAGTATTAGGCAGTTCCGAAGATGAAAAAGAACAGTTATTTCCTTTTTCGGTTGGTGAAATGACCTTGTCTTGCATTTCCTCATCACATTCTCTTGATGATCTTTCTGGCAAGTTTCGTTTGTGCAACTGGTTCAAAATCCAGTTTAGCAAACTGTGTTTTGCTTTTCTGCTAACATCGTTAATACAATAGCGAAAAAATGCGACGGCACCGATCGTGGAATGTTGAGTGTGATCATCTAACTGAACACTCCCAAAGCACAGGTCCATGAAGTAAGCTGGATATGTTTCTATCACGTGCTTCCATTGCTCTGGTGGACAAAGTTTTAGAATATCGATGTCATGTGTTTGAAAAACTAATTTAAGCACGTCAGGAAACTCCTCCTCTTTTCTACACCAACCACCTTGCAGCAGTGTGCATTGAACAAGATCCGGGCTGCCAACATCAGCGGATCTATCCAGCAAGGATAGAGCACCATTACTTGTATTGGCCGGGACTCCACATTTGGAAATTAGGTTTCTCAACATTTGTTCAGCTTTACTTTTATTGGATTCAGCACTGAAGTTGAGCGTTGTATTCTCAGCAGCACTAGCTCGAGAAACCGTTTCGGAAGCTTCTTGATAGCCTGGGTCAAAACATCGTCGCTTGATAAGCAATAGGCAGTCATCATCATCCTAAAGTACCAAAACAAACGTTAGATACATACTGTAATACATGCAAATTGTTATAGAAACACGGAGGAACCTCAACTTCAAGAGCTCAAGTAAGACACATTTTTAGTTGTCAGTTGTTGGTTGTTTCGCTCCTGCAAGTAGATATGAAATTTCAGCTGGATAATAATGATGTTGAACTATTTACATCAATTTTATTGGACCTAATTTTGTTTTCAGAACACTATTTTGAGGGAAATAATATCGCGGATATAAAATATAAAATAGACAAAAACAAAAGTATGGGAACATAATTTGTTTGTATTGTGACACTGAGGTAGTCCCAGCACGCCACCGATCCAAGTACTATACAATGTATACCCGCCCAACCGGCCGTAACTTCAGTTTGGACTTTACGGCACTTGCACTTGCCCGGTTGGGCGAAGAGGGGAAGAGACATGGAACCTACCACCTCAAACTATGTTATGCCCTTGGAATTCTCTTTTTAGTATTTTTTTAAAAATATGTATGTTCTTAATATATTTTACCTCGCCAAAGGTAGAGCCTGGTCCTCATTGGTAAAATAAGAATAGGCACATGAATATGCACAAGCCAGTGAGGACACCCGTGAAATAGAAATAAGAATGAAATAAGCACAAGCACAAGAAAACGAACA